>CAJQZJ010033894.1:553453-564620 GCA_907164525.1 Lophiomys imhausi | reverse complement strand
GTGTGTGTGTGTGTGTGTGTGTGTGTGTGTGTGTGTGTGTGTGTGTGCATGCTCACATCAGGTACCGGTAAAGACCTAGGCTGCCAAATGCATCATTAAAATAGGGGTATGCATGACCCAACCATTCCTCTTGCTTGCATGCCTCACTATCTTCATAAAACAAAAACTGCTTCACTGCCTTGCTGCCCAAATTATGATCTACAATATTATTCAGTCAGCAATGTCTAGCAATATGGAAACACAAAATTTCTGCCTCTGACTTTAAAGGTGTTGACACAACATTTTGTTACAGATAATCCTGGTTATTTATAGGAATATAATATGTAAAACACAACTCTAGAATGAGATTTATTTTTTTATGGTATAACAAGGTCTTATATGTTTATACCATCCCAATAAACTGGAGGCAGGACGACTAGGAATTTGAGGCCAGCTGAAGAATATTGCAGAAAAAAATTCCAGCCATAATCATGTTTTCTTCATCTCTTATGATGTCATTTAGTCCTAAATCAAACTTAAACCCCCTTTTTATTTATAATTATTAACAGTGACTTTCTGAATCAACACTTGGTCTATCTGCATATAGGATTGCCTCTGGAGAAGACCTTCTCATCTATAATTGCCTATGAAATATTTTCAAGATATTAACATGAATTTAGAGGCAAAGGCTAGTATAATTTTGAATATAGCTGTACCAACCAATGATCAATAGGTAACTATAGTGTATATGATATTCAGTATTTCATGTAAAATGTATCAATTGTCAGGACTAGGCTGTAATTTATGTATTTGCCATATTTCTTGTTCAAATTGGCATTTAGACAATATCTAGCCATTCTCAAAAAAATGAGAAAACCAGTCCTCAAGAGACAGTGCCACACATCTTCCTTTCCTTTAAAGAACTGTCACATGTCATGTTGATTCCTTGTCTCTTTTCCTATTTTCCCACATACTTTTTTCCCAATTCATATCTTTCTATTCATCTCTGCTTTTATTACATTTCTTGCTTTGTTTGTGTTTTTTGTTTGTAATTCATACTCATTTATCTTTTTTGAATTATCCTTTTTAATTTAATGATTTTTTGCCAATAAGTATGTAGAGCTTATTTTGTAGTCTTCAAATTCACATTTCTGAAAACAGTAATATCTATTTCTCTACTAACTAGAAGAACAAAGGACTACGGACCTGTAACCCTGGAGAGGACAACAGAGATTATCTGGCACAAACTCCTCTAGAATACAGTGAAATCAGCATATCTGAAAAGGATTAAAAATAATAAGTTTTAGGACATCTCCAAATGCTGTTTCACACTTTTGAATTAAAGATAATGGAGTGAGAAATGGAATATCTATTGAAGAAGGCACCAAATTCTTTTGTTAGGCTCACCACATTTTCTATTGCAAAATAAGGAGTATAAAGCAAGCATTTTTATAGGTTACTGGTGGCATTAATGTGAAAAGTAGAAGCTTTATTGCCTAGCATTTGAGATGCAAGAAAGCTCTCTCTGCCACAGAAATTGGATGACCATGTGGGCTGACAGCTCCCTTGTGTTATAAAATAATGCAAACAGTATTTTTCACCCCAAACAAAATTGGTTAAAATTACATTTTTCCCAAGTCATATGGAAATGCACTAATTTGTAACTTTCTAAAGCCAACACATTTATGCTTCACAGATACATAATTTAGTAACAAACAGCAGACTGAATTTTGATCAGGTTTTAAAAATGGGTACAATAGCCTTCTTAGACTTCAAATGAACTTAGAAAACTCTTGGTATTCTCTCCCTTGTGAAATTGTAAGGGTAACATTCCCTTGAAGTTTTGTTCTTTTTTTTTTTTAAAGCATTGTGCAGTAAGAAAAAATATAAAGGTCTTGAATATATGTATAATACATAAAGGCACCAATGATTAAAACACACTTTCAGATTTAATAGCCAGCATTTTACTTTAAAGGTAATCATTCTCAAAGACCCAAGAAGAAAACCACATTATTTTCCTTTCCCTTTTATAGTTGATGGCTACATTATGTAAGGTGGGTAAGGTGGGGCCTGATAAGAGGCTGTTTGTTTTGATGGGGGATAGGTTGGTGGATTTTTTTTTCTTTTTATCCTTTCCTAAGGAAAAAATATTCTGGATTTTTGTCATCAAGAAACAGGATGACCCCCACACAGATGTGCTTTCCTGACTAACAGGAGAATGTAAACTACAGTAAAACAACATTGATGGAGAGCTTAAAGGTGTAAATAGACAGGACAGAAAGGTTCAACTAATCCAGTATAGACTGTGTGTTCACATAGATAGATAGGCTCAAATAATCCAAAACACAAAACAACACTTAAAAATATCTATACCTATTTTTAGGTATTGCATTGCAATTTCATTTAATCTTTGTTATTCTGTATGTTTGTTTGGTGTATGTGTATGAAAGGGGTGAGAGACAGAGAAAGAGAGAGAGAGAAGGGGAAGAGACAGTAACAGACATGGAGACATTTACTGTCACACTCGTTTAAGACACAGTCTCTAATTGAACAAGAAGTCTTAATTTTTTTTTTTTTTTTTTTTTTGCTTGCACTGAAGGGCCGTTAAGCTCTAACTCTGAGGTTCTAAGGCATCCCATAGCTACCACATTGGGATGCAGGTGCACATGACAATGCATTACAGTTCTCAGGCAATACTGGGAATCTGCGCTCATGTTCTCATGCAGCCTACAGACTGGGAGAAAATCTTCACCAACCCCATATCTGACAGAGGGCTAATATCCAAAATCTACAAAGAACTCAAGAAATTCAATGCCAAGAAACCAAATAATCCAATCAAAAATGGGGGACAGAGCTAAATAGAGAATTCACAAAAGAGGAATCCCTAATGGCTGAGAGACACTTGAAGAAATGCTCAACATCTTTAATCATGAGAGAAATGCAACTCAAGATGATTCTGAGACTCCATCTCACACCTGTCAGAATGGCTAACATCAAAAGCTCAAATGACAGCACATGCTGGCGAGGGTGTGGAGAAAGGGGTACCCTACTCCATTGCTGGTGGGAATGCAGGCTTGTGCAACCACTATGGAGGTCAGTCTGGCGATATCTTAGAAAACTTGGAATAGCTTTGCCTCAGGACCCAGCCATACCACTTCTGGGTATACACCCAAATGCCTCTTCACAGAATCATAAGGAAGTTTCCTCATCTATGTTTATAGCAGCCGTATTTTTAATAGCTAGAAACTGGAAACAACCCAGATGTCCCTCAACTGAAGAATGGGTTAAAAAACTGTGGTACATCTACACAATGGAATACTATTCAGCTATCAGGAACAATGAAATTATGCAATTTGCAGCCAAATGGATGGAACTACAAAAGCTCATCCGGAGTGAGCTAACCCAGACTCAGAAAGACGCATATGGCATCTATTCACTTATAGTAGGATTTTAGCTATATAGTAGAAGGTATCTATACTACAACTAACACACCAAAGGGAACCTGGGCACAGACTTTTTATTTTTAATTTTTATTTATTTTTATATATTTTTATCTATTTTTTCTATTTTTTAGTCTTTTTTATATATTTGTCTGCTTATTGGTTTGCTTGTTTAGTAGTTATTTCTCCTGGGCAATGAGACACTTTTCACTGATGGTACTGCTCCGTAGACCCCCAATGAATGAGGAGGCGCTTGACCCTCATACGACCTCTCAACTGAGATGAGGGACTGTTATATAATGACACCCAACCCCAGAGAAATGGGATGGAAGGGTCAGAGGGTAAAGAAAAAAAACTGAAATGTGATGTTTCGGCCTTTTACTACTAATTGTCATAAATTGTTTAGGATAATTAAGAAATGCAAACTAATGGTTATGCAAGCCAGTCATTCTGTTAGGTACTATGACAGCCTATTATAGTTACTTGCTAAGCTAATCAGAAATAAATCTGCTAAGAGACAAACAACATCTGCTTATCTTAATATAAGAGATAGATAAGGCCTCTTCAAAAACCTCAAGAGATCTGCAGAATATGGCATTCAAAAATGTTTTCATAACTTTAGATTTTTTTATATCAAGACATATCAACTCCTGATAGCACCCCTTATTCTCCTCCAAGTAGAAGATGAGCATCGAAGAATCTCCAGTGGGAGATGATTGAATTAGTCGCAAGCCTATCTCTTGGTAGGAAAAGCCCCTTGCTCCAACTGTAGACAGAATGCTGTCCAAAAAGGACAAAACCTGGAAGCAGGTAAGTCGACAGCCTAGCTCTGCCAAGACAGGGTAGGTAAGTCCTTCATAACCCCTGCTCTACAATCAATGTCTGTCAGAGAAACGGGGCCAAACGGCTGAAGATCGATGCTGTAATGTATGGAGAGAAAATGGGAACTTTCCAGGCAGCCACTGGTATGTCATTTCTTAGTTTGGGAAGCTGCAGGCCCTGTACTTCCTATAAAATCAGATATATTTATCCCTCTCAGGTCTCTGAGGTGTTTGAAGAACAGATAGCTAGAGTCTCATAATTAAATTTTGAGTTGTTTAGGAGTCAAGAGAGTGTTATAGATCTAAGAAGATACTTTTAAAATTGTGTTGCAAGTTAGCATGAATGTTGAGTCAGATATAGAACTTTAAACTCATGGAGATGGTTAGATAGTAGAATGTTAAAGTCAGGTACCGAATACATATGGACTGGACATTGGGAATGTACGCTAAGCCATATAACCCTCATAACTATGGCCTAATTACCTCTGTTGTTTTGTATTGTATTTATTATTATAAGATAAAGAGCCGTTTGTTGGACTGAAAAGGAAAACTGTAGGGGGAAATATGATATACCTTAAACTTAAAAAAAAAGGGAAGAAGATGGGGGATGAGGGTGGGAGTGTGGGACTGGAGGGGGGTATAGGGAGGGGACTGCGATTGAGATGTAACTTGAAGAAATAAGAAATAAAGGAAAAAAATCTTATTCTTTGGATATTTCACTGTCAGGTCAGATATTTGACATAAGTTTACTGTATTATGAGAAGGAACATCTATTCATGTAAGACATACTTAGATCTTCCTCTTTATTGCTTTGTTTTCTTTGTGTGTGTGTGTGTGTGTGTGTAGGATACTCTCTTTTTTTTTCTGTAATGAATTCTCTGACCAAAACAAGTTTAGGGGGAACAGTTTTATTCTTGTACACAGTTTAGTTATTGTCAACACAGCAGGATCTTGAAGCAGAGATAGACTAATGAATATATGCTGTAGTTCTCTTCCCTGTCTCTATTTATAGAATCCAGGATACTAGGCAGGGAATAGTGATACCTATAGTGGTAGGTCTTCCCAACTCAATTAATATAATCAAGTTAATCATTAGTAGGCATGCCCAGAGACCCATCTGCCTGCTAGTTCTACTTCTTGTCAGGTTAACAATTATCACTAGACATCAACATGCTAATCTACTTTGATGCCCTTTAGGTTAAATTGAATAGTGTTCAAAAGATGTATTATTAGAGAAAATACTAGATTAATGGTGTTATAATACTTTACATTTATTTTCTTAAATGATCTGTTTTTGTAGCCATTCTACTTTGACTTAATGTTCTTACCATTCTGTAACTTTATGAATAATTTACTATTTTTATGGGACGAATACCTTCATGAGGAAAGTTGTGTGTAGGTGTGTGCATGTGTGCACCTGCGTTTGTGTGTCTGTGTGTCTATGTGTTTACCAAGCTTGTTCACTTCTTTGTAACAGGAAAGGTTCTGTTTCCAAGAATCAGGAAGAAAGGCCACGAGAGCACAGTCTTTCCAAAATCAAGGAGGAATTACCATGTGCTTTATGGTCATATATATGTTAGCACACATCTGACCATCAATCAGACCCTCAGGCTCCCCTCTAGGAAGGTTGAAAGAGTGCATCTCCCAGGAGAGAAGAATGCATTCAACATTACTGCCACTATAAAATCAGCTGTCATAACCTAAAGCAACACATAATGGGAGGGAAAAATCCTTCTTGGGCTCTGTCTCTTCTTCAGGAAAGATTTTTACTTCCTGATTTTATTTCTTCTCAGTGATCATGGGTATGTTTAAAATGACATAAAACATTCATCATGCCCCAAATGTTTTAGCCTTTCTTGCTGCACATCTCTCAAGAAAATGTAGACTTCATACATTTACAGAGTAAATGTAAAAGCAAGATGACAGCTCTTGTGGGATATTTGGTGCCTTAAAAAATATCCAAGCAATTTTCTGTATTGCAACACACCTGAAAAGCAGCTTAATTCTTCTGTTGTGATTAAAGTTGATTGATTGAATTGATCTGCAATGCATCCTGTTTCTCTAGTTTACAAAAATGCTCAGGATGAGTAGGGAAGCTGTCTGAGCAGGATCCAAGTGCTTAATATATGCTGAGGTCCCACTTAACATTTATTATCTGTTATCAAAGGTAGGAGAAAAGCATGTAAATTATATGGGTGTCTCTGATCACGGAAAGGAAGAGATAAATACTCACTCTGATGCGTAGTGATTTTCATCAGCCTTTTAAAAAAACATATCCCATCTTTTTTTAGACTTCTCAGTAACTTTATGAGAAACATTTTCCATGAGTGGTAAGTTAACCTGTTTGTAGCTACCCTATGCTTACCTTAGGAAAGAAATTCTACATTCTCTTAAATTTGTAAAAAAGTCAGACCCTTCATAGGCCTGAGATGTTTTGAAAGGATTGTCTTCAAGATATTTTGTTTCTTTAACAAAATGATATAGAAAATTAAAATCAAAGTATTAGTGAAGAGTTGTTAGTAGATATATGATTTAAGGTGGATGAAAAAATGAGATGAGGTAGTAATTTCTAGCATCTAATTAACATGTTTGCTTACGAAGCACAGAATTTACATTGACTCTGTCTCTAAGTACACAAAACTGTTTATGAGTACACAGTTTTTAAAACGTAGGGGAAAATGTTAGATCAAAGCAAAGTACAAATTGGCAAATTATAACCTAATTTATGTATAAGAAAAACCATGTGTAACAAGTATAGAAATCTATCACTCATTTTTTACTGTTTTGTTAAAAATGATAACCTTTTTTACTTTATGAATATTTAACATAAAATTAGAATAAGTAATTCACTCACACAAGACTGAAAGCCATAAAATGTTCTAGAGCTCTCTTATAGATGCTGGTTTTGTAGGATATTAGGTTGGTAATTGCTATTTTTTTTTCATTCTCGCATCTCTAGTAATGAAATACCTAAATTTCCCAGTTGTTTTCTCAGGCACAGCATCGCTATAAGCCAGATGTAACCAGGTATGAAATAGTAATAATACTAATTAAAATAACTGCACTGCAAGAATATCAATACAACAGCTGAACAGTTTTTATGTGCCGATCATTTTCTTGAGTCCAAGATAATGACTCTTTCCTTACTCTCACGGAGACCTAAGGGGTTGATCCCATCAGAGCCATCAGTGATTCATTTGGTAAAGGATAAAGGCTGTTGGGTTAAGCTTAACTAATTTCCCCATTTGTCACAGAGTTTGGCTTCTCTCCTAGACCATGTTTGAATTGAATATTGCTCATTTTTACAACATGAGAATCTATGTAACAACAACAACAAATCTCTGGTATTTTTTATTTTCTTTGGGTACAATTATAAGGCAAAGGAATGCTAAAGAAATTTAAGTACTTAAGAATTTGGACTTTTTTTTTAATGTAAGGGCTCTCTTTCTATTTTCTTCTCATTCAAAAAGTTTCCAGTTCATCAAGAAAATAATCTTAAAATGTTAGAGTCCATGGCTTTCCTGAAACCCAATACTGTGAGGGAATATAAAAACTGTGTCTAGATTTATCATTTGATGTTGGGGACCAGTTGTTAAGTTTGATTTCCAGACAAATCATGAGAAATTTTAACTGTGTTTCCAGTGAAATTGTTCAATTTTATTTAAAAAGGAAAAAAATCCAGATCGGTGGACTTAAACAATGTAACATACATTTGTTATATGTGTATTTTTGTATGAAATAAATTAATGTTTAATTAAAAAACTGCTGTATTCCCACATTCATGTACTCTTATAATCTCCTGATCTTATCAGCATTTGCAGCTTGTTTCATTAACCATACTTATGGTTCTGAGGTGACTATTGCTGTTTTAGGAATCTCCTGGAGATGTATTAAATCCAGTTGTAAAAAGAGGAATGTTTATTTTTCTTGTATATATTTTCAAGTGGTAACTATGTCATGGATGTATTTATGGCATAGTACATACTTTGGAATATATATAGTCACATGTAAATAGTTGATTACCTTATTATTACAGCATTTCCTCATTCTTCTGTGAGAAGAAAATTTGAAATGACTCATTGTATCTCAGGTATATTAAATAATGCTTCTTACTCTTTACAATTGGAATATATTGCTCTAAAGTGACCTAAAAAACATTCTATTTCAGTTTCTTTTCTGAATTGTCCATGGTCAGTCCTTGCTCAGTCAACATTTACATTGAATAACTTAAATGCTGGTTTGGATCAGTTAGGACTGGGAAGTCTATCACAATTGGGGGCATTGAGGAATATTACCTCGAAAGATGCTGTTTTACCATCAAATAAAATGGAGACACATATCTACTAGTGTGACTGTAAGTGGTGTTTAACAATACAGTCAGGTTTATGGAAAAACTCAGATAAAGGTCAATGGCACAACAATCTCAATATTACTGTTTTCATATTGTTTACCACAGAACACAGACAGAAACTTCCACTGACGTAGCTATAAATCAAGTAGGAATTTCAATTATTATTATTTTTGTAGATAAATGCAGAAGTGGCATTACAAGCATGGCTTTATTGCTTCTGGCAGAGTAGACTCTGACACCATTAGTGGAGGTAACACAAGCATCCTTCCCCTCCAGAAGATGAATTCATTGTGCAGGTGGCCTAAAGGCTTTGGACTAAATCCCATACTCCCATGTGCACAGAAATTTAAACTCTTACAAGGCCACTATTCTAAGTCAGGATATTTTCCCTGAACCAATGACAGATCTTGTTAACATCACATGTGAGCTATTGTGAGCTCTTAAGATAAAGCCCCAAAGCTGTTAGGTAGCATAGCACTGTCGAAATTCTTTCCGAAAAAGTCATTTGTAATTAGAATTTATTTTAATAAGAGAAGTATACCAATATCATAATTTATTTCTCTGTTTTGATCTCCCTCTATTGCCTCAGTATCTGGGGTTATATAACAACTAAATTTATGGACCACTTTTACATTCTACCTCTATCATTTTAATTTGGATCCCTAATATATATCTGCCTTCAGTAAAATCTAGGAAGTGCTTTGTTTGAATCTCATCATTATCATTAGATAATTGTCATTACTCTCCTTTCTTAGTAGTATGAAATGGTTTCTAATGTGACTTTCATATATGTAATTTTGTTGGTAAATTTGAAACTGAAGTGGAATCCATATTCCAATTTAATTTAATGGCTTCGTTGATTCTATAGCTATAGCACATTTTCTTTTGATATTGAGATATTTAAAATTAAGCAGTATCTTAACTACAACAGATTTGACTGTGTTCCTGTTAGCAACTTTATTGAGACCTAATTCATATATAATATTATAATCCTATATAAAATGCACACTCAAATTTGTTAACTTTGTTGTATTCTCAGGATTATGAAGACTTAATCACAATAAATTTTATAAATATTTTCATCACCAACTCCAGTTAGAACTCTGTAGTTACCACTAATGATTTTCTTCCCCTTCCCTCTTAAAAAAACCCCTAATCTAGGCAGCTTGCCTGCTGGTTTTGTTTGTTTGTTTGTTTGTCCATATGCATTTTCTTGGTCTGAGAACTTCATATAAATTGAATTGCCAGCATGTGGCTATTCATGGCTAGTTTTCTTCAGTTTACATAAGGTTCAAGATATGGTCTAGTTTTAATACTTCATTCTCTGTATTTCCAAATAAAAATGTATCTTTAAAGTTATGCTATGTCTTTCCAACACACTCCTTTTTGAAGTGATTTAACCAAACTACATTGTCAGGCGTTCAAACTACATATTTAAAATTAATATGGGAATCTTTTAATTAATTAATTTTTTTAATTGCATCTCGATTAAAATCCCCTCCTTCTTTCCTACCAGGTCTCATCTGCCCTTCCTCCCTCCTTCCCATCTCCTTCCTCTCCTTCTCCAAGAATAAGGAGAGCCCACATATATCAAACCCCCTCATCAGTCACATGAGGGCTAAGAGCTACCTCTTGTCCTAGGGCTTGATATGGCCACCCATATCATATGTACTCTCTTATAAGTACATATTAACCATATAGCAAAGCACAAACATCCTACAACCCACAGACCCAAAAGACAGGAACCTACCGTAACTATCCTTTGACAGATTAAGTAAACAAACTCCTAGTCATGCAAACATGTCACTTTGTTAGCTACTATGACAGTCTATCACAGATATTCTCTAAACTACCCAGTTATCAAGTTGCTAAGAGACAAGCAACATTTGCTTATCTAAATACAAGAGATGGATAGGGCATCTTCAAAAACCCCAAGAGATCTGCAGAATATGGCATTCAAAGATGTTATCTTAAATCAAGATTTTCTTTCTTTTTTTTTGATATCGAGACATATCAGCGCCTGACAGCACCACCTATTCTACTCCAAGTAGAAGATAAGCATCGAAGAACCTCCACTGTAAGATGGTTGAATTAGTGGCAAGCCTATCTCTTGGCATGAAAAAAACCCTTGCACCAACTGCAGACAGACTGCTGTCCAAAAAGGACAAAACTTGGTAGCAGGGAAGTCGACAGCCTAACTCTGCCAAGACAGGGTAGGTAAGTCCTTCATAATCCCTGCTCTACAACAAATGTCTGTCAGAGAAACAGGACCCAAAGGCTGAAGACTGATGAGGAATGTATGGATAGAAAATGGGAACTGTCCAGGCAGTCATTGGTATGTCCTTTCTTAGTTTTGGAAGCTGCAGGCCCTGCACTTCCTATATAAGCAAATATATTTATCCCTCTCAGGTCTCTGAGGTGGTTGAAGAATAGACAGCTAGAGTCTCATAGCTAAATTTTGAGTTGTTTAGGAATCAAGAGGGTGTTATAGATCTAAGAAGATACTCTTAAAAGTGTGTTGCAAGTTAGTATGAATGTTGAGTCAGATATAGACCTTTAAACTCATGGAGATGGTT
>CAJQZJ010033894.1:516072-533453 GCA_907164525.1 Lophiomys imhausi | reverse complement strand
ACCAAGAAGAACCAGGAAGCAGGAAACCGGCGCCATCTTGTAATGGCAACACGGCTCCCGACACATGAAATAATAAAAAATGGAGGGTCATTCAGGGAGATGGGGGATACATGCATTATTGAAGAAACTGTTGCTCCTCCCTGTCATTGGGTGATCACACTAGAAAACAGAAGCTTATCAAATTGCTTTAACATCCCAAAATGTTTTTTAAATGACTGGCGACATTAAAATGGTTTTCAAAAGTATTATGTTGTCAGCAGAGGCCTCTGGTATACTAGCTTGATGTATTTTTTCTGTATCTCAGAGTAGAAACAATCTATCTTGTTGTTAAAAGAGAGAAATATTAAGAGTCTAATGTAGAAGCCAGTCCGTGTCCTCTGGAAAATGGAATTGAGCACTGCCAGGGTTCGCCTGTGTGACTCTTGACCTTATGACCCTCTGACATCTTTTGCTCTGTGATTACATTTCCTTGGATAAATCTGGCTAGACAGAAAACTAATTAGTCTTTTTGTTGATTTTTATAAAACTTTGCAAATTTTGCTTATATAATATATTTCAGCTTAATCTCATTATATTTTATTATTCAAAAAATTAATTAAAAATCAAATTGGTTAGTTTCATGGATAATGTCTTTTTCACCTTATGGAATATTTTCAAAGAAATTCTAGAAGCCACAGCACTTGGATCTTATTCATTTCAGTATATATCTGTAACAATAAGAATTTTTTTTTACACAATTCATTGTTTCCGTGCCTTTGACCAATCCATCAAGGTGGGCATATTTCATTTATCCCACTATGCCCCACATATTATTATTTCACTTTGCTTCCTTGGGATGTTATTTACTGCAACCCTTTCCCTTATATTTCTTTTTTAATGGATGTTAGCTCAGAAGCTTTGACGGGTGCAAGCTGTAGTAAGAATACCTCAAGGAGACACTGAGTATAGTTTAAGATTTTGAAACTCATCCTGGACTTGTACCACTTGGTATAAAACATTGGAGTTCGGGGCATTTCCCCAATTAGAAAACAACATTTGTCTTTATTTTAATCCAGCATCTTCTTTTGGATCACAAGAACACAAAATAAAGTCACTGTTGATCATCCTCTTCTGTTTTTATGTAACTGTCATTCATATCTCTTTCAATTTCTCTTTCCAGTACATTCTTTAAATGCTGAAAACACCTTATAAAATTGTCTTCAACCAATGCTCAGTTTCTCCTGGTGCTTTAGGAATAGGTCCATCATACAAATGCATCAGAAGAAAAGCCTTACCATAAGACAAATCAGCATCCTTGTGTTTGGTGTATGTATACTCCTCTGCATTTAAATTTGGTAGTGTCCACAAAGTACTGTAAAAAGTTCATTTACTTCCATCTGTACAATGTCTGTTTAAGAGAACATTCTGTGAGACTGGCCCAAGTCTTTTAACAGTGTTGGATTGGTATTGACATTTTTTTAATTGCATTTTTTTTATTTCTTCAAGTTACATCTCAATCACAATCCCCTCTCTACTCCCCCCTCCAGTCCCACCCTCCCATCCTCTTCCCCCTCACACTCCTCCATCCACTTCATTTTTTTTTAAGTTTAAGGTATATCTTCCCCCTCCCAACAGCTCCCCCTTTCAATCCAACAAACAGTTCTTTCTCTTACGGCAACAAATACAAAACAACAAAAGTAATTAGGCCACAACTATGAAAATTATAAGGCATAGCATGCATTCCCAATGTCAAGTCCATATGTATTTGGTAACATACTTTAACATTCTACTATCCATCCATCTCCATGAGTTTCATTTTAATATTCATTCTCAGTAGTTTACAGTGTAGATTTTTTATATATATATTTCCCACCTACTTACATGGGGAACAGTCTCCTGAGGCCATCTGATTTTTATGACCATACCATTAGAAAACATTTTTTGTCCTTTTTCTTCTAATGTCCATAAAGATAACATGTTGCACATAAGTGACAAGAGAATTTACTGTTTGTTTTCTTTTGTCCATTGTTTTTTTCCCGGACTAATCATAGTCTCAGTTAACCCTTCCCATCTTTTATTGACAGGAAACCAAATATAATACTATACCCAACCTATAATGAAGCTGGTGTATAGAATGGATTTTTAGCTCAATATCACAAATGTGTAAATATATACAATCCACATCTGCCAAATGGTTCTCTATCATCCATCTTATGGTTTTAAAACAGCTCATTTTTGTGTACCATTTAGTAGAAAACTTGTTTCTCTGCTATCCATTCAGGAAACATGTTTTCTTAAGTGCAAATCTGAGCAAAGTATAAAACCCTTTCAAGGAATATTTAAAAATGAAAAAAACAAAAAGAACACAACATATAATAGTTAGAGGGACTTAGCAAATCATATTAACTTACATTTCAGAAGAATGACAATTGAAGTAGAATTGTTTGCATACTTGGTTCCTCAGCAACTTCCCTTAAATTGTAGGTCCAATTGTGCCTTCCTTCAAGTGGCTTCATCTTTATGTATTCACTTCTCTGGTGTCTTGAATTCTTTTCACAAAGATGCTACTCCTAGTAGACTAGGGTCTTACTCACAGTGTGTTATTAACTAGTAAGTGTGTATTTGAGAACCATTTCACCAAATACATTCAAGCTGGGATTCAGAACTGTGATATATGATTCTGAGGGTTTCATTTCAAAAACATACCTCCCAAGTGGTTTTCTGTAAATATTTACACAAAATAAACCATCTAAACATAATTGGATTCTCCTTTTGAGTACATAGGCAAAAGTTGAAATAGGTGTTCGTTAACAGATTGCATAGATGCATGTCTTATTGTTTTCAATTTACATTTCACTATGGTGAACAGAGACACAGTTTTGATTTTTTTTTTCTTTTAGAAATGCATGTGCATGAAGTGCTCCTGCTCCTGTTTCTGTCATGAAAATCAACAGAACTAACCAGTCTAGGCCCCTAGAAGTTTACAGAGACTGAAATACTAATCAAAAATTAAATAAATAAAATAAAAAGCACAAATAGACCAGACTTACATTCCCCCCTTATACATAGATGATAGGAAACTTGATATTCACATAAATCCCTTAGCAAGTGGTTTGGGGCAGGGAGTGGTATCTGTCATGGGTTATGGTGCCTGTTAGTGGAAGACCTTACACTAGCTGGGCTGCCATGTTGGGCGTCAGTGCAAAAGGCAACTTTTATCCCTCATGTGACTGATGAACTGAGGGGGCTTCACAGGACTGGGAGCCCACTCATCTGAGGAGAAAGAGAAGAAGGAAACAGGGACGAGGGTGGGACTGGGGGGGGGGGGGGGGGGGGGCTGTAAATGATGTGTAACTTGAGTAAATAAATGTATATAAAAAAAGGAATCCGTGTGTGTGTGTTTGTGTGTGTGTGTGTGTGTGTGTGTGTGTGTGTTTATATGTGTATGTATGTGTACCTTTCTGGTTTTTAGAGTTCAGTAAAGTCCTGTCGTATTTCCCATTCTCACTATTTTATTTTCAAAAAGTTAAAATTTAAAAACTAATAATGATTTATGGGTTTATTTTTGTTTGTGAAATATTCATCCCTGTATACTTTTTTAATTAATATATTTTTAATTATGATTTTTTTATTACTTCAAGTTACATCTCCCTCACAACCCCTTTGCTCTACCCCCTCTCTTACCTATTCTATTCCTCCTGTGTGGGGTGCCCCCACAACTCAGCCCCCTCAGTTCATCAGTTATATGAGGGCTAAGAGCTTCCTAGGGGCCTACATAGTAGCTCTACTAGCGTAAAGTGTCCTACTAACAGATAACAAAGTCCATGTTCCTGTTCCTTTCTGTATATTGGTTGTAGGTTAGTTATCCTGTACTATATGGCTAAAATCCAGTTATAAGTGAATACATGCCATGTGCATCTTTCTGAGTCAGGGATAGCTCACTCAGAATGAGCGTTTCTAGTTCCTTCTATTTGGCAGCAAATTGCATGATTTTCTTATTTCTGATATCTGAGTAGTATTCCATTGTGTAATTATATCACTTTTTTTTTTTTATCCATTCTTTGGTTGAGGGTCATCTGGGTTGTTTCCAGTTTCTAGCCATTACAAATAAAGATACTTTTTACATACTTGAGGACATGTCCTTGTGGTTTGGTGAGGAATCTTCTGCATGTATGCCCAGGAGTGGTACAGCTAGGTCTTGAGGTAGAGCTATTCCAAGTTTTCTAAGATATCATCAGACTGATTTCCATAGTGGTTGTACAAGTTTGCACTCCCACCAGAAATAGAGGAGTGTTATCCTTTCTCTGGATCCTGTCCAGCATGTGCTGTCTTTTGAGTTTTTGATCTTAGTCATTCTGACTGGTGTGAGATGGAATCTCAGAGTCATCTTGAGTTGCATTTCTCTGATAATTAAGGATGTTGAACATTGTTTCAGGTGTATCTTGGTCATTAGAGATTTCTCTTTTGTGAATTCTCAATTTTGCTCTGTAACCCACTTTTTGATTGGATTATTTTGTTTCTTGGTGTTTAATTTCCTGAGTTCTTTATAAATTTTGGATATTAGCTCTCTGTCAGATGTGGGGTTGGGAAAGATCTTTTCCCAATCTGTAAGCTGCCTTTTTATTCTAATGGCAATGTCCTTAGCTTTACATATTGAATAACAAATAACCCAGAATAACTAAATCACTTGTACAATAAAATAAAAATAAATAATAAAAAAATCTGGATGTATCACCATCCCAGATTTCAAGCTCTACTATAGAGCAATAGTAATAAAATATATGGTACTGGTATAGAAACAGACCAGTTGATTAATCGAATTGAATTGAAGACCCAGAAATAAACCCACACACCTATGGTCACTTAATTTTTAGCAAAGAAGCCAAAACCATACAATTAAAATAAAGACAGCATCTTCAACAAATGGTGCTGATATAACTGGATGTCAACATGTAAAATATTGCAAATAGGTCCATATTTATCACTTTGCACAAAACTTAAGTCCAAGTGGATCAACAATTTTAACATAAAGCTGGACACACTAAATCTAGTAAAAGATAAAGTAGGGAAAAGCCTCAAACTTACTGGCACAAATGACAACTTCCTGAACAGAACACCAATAGTTCGGGATCCAGGACCAACAAGCAATAAATGGGACCTCAGGAAACTGAAAAGCTCCTGCAGTTCTGCCTGGTTCTGGAGAACCCAAAGACCATCCAGGAGCCAAGTCAGATGTAAATACATGAGGGTTGTTTATTCAAGCTTAGAGCTTGGACTCCCAGCACTCACTGACATAGCAGTTTAAGTTGAGAGCCCCCAGACCCAAAAATACAAAGTGTATATAGAGACTCAGACAAAGAGCAGGTTCTTTACCATATGATTGGATGACATTTGGGTAGCTAATCATGTCCATTTCTGATTGGCTCGTTGTTACTGACTAACCAGCTGCAGTCAGTTTGACCATCAGAAAATTTGTTTAGACCTTTTAGGAGCTTTCTTAGAGTGAGCTGTATGGTGATGATGAGGAAACAGCCCTGGAATACAAGGTTTGGTACATTTTGTTGTTGTTATGGAAGTTGAGGTCAGTTCTGAGTTAAACTTAATACAAAATGGAGTCTTTTTTCAAGATGGATTTACTCAGGCTCCAACACTGTGTGCTTTTTTTGTTAGGGTTGCTAGTGGTGGCACATGTCTTTAATCTCAGCACTTGGGAGGCAGAGGCAGGTGGATCATTGTGAGTTCGAGGGGCAGCCTGGTCTACAAAGTGAGTCCAGGACAGCCAGAGCTGTTACACAGAGAAACCCTGTCTTGAAAAATAAACAAACAAACAAACAAAAATACTAAGATATCACTTCTCTGAAAGGTAGAACTCATTTACTACATGTTTCTGTGTACACGTTTTGAAATTTATTCCTTGGTATATATTTAGTGTATTAGATAAAGTGGCATTTAATCAGCAGTTTCCTTGAGATATTCTGTAAGGAGAGGTGCTTAGAGAGCTTTATGAACTGAAATCAGAGAAGCTAGAGGAGAGAAAGTGAGAGGAAAAAGGTAGATTGATGATAGATAGATGACAGATAAAGAGATGGTGGATACAGATAGATGATAGTGTTGAATAGAACAGTGTCTTCAATGCAAACAAAAGTCTGAGTAAAAAGCCAATCAGTTATTGTGTTTACCAGTTATTTTCTGCTATTCAGGTAATTCAGAAGAAAAAAGCAAACTAGTCCTTTTTAAAAGAAATGATTTTCTTTTTATGTTATAATGGAGAACAATTGTGATGTCTCTTATTTTTAAGGTAGCATAGAAAAATCACTGTATTATGTAGAATGAAGATGATTTTTTGAAAGTGTTCTTCAAGTTTTGCCAAAGAAGGTTCACTTCGATGATTTCTAGTGATTGTTCCAAATTCTCTATTTAGGATAAAACAATGCCTAAACTGTTTTCTGTCTACCAGAGCTAAGACAATTAGCAATAGTTTGGGATAATGGAATTAGACCCTGTTCAAGATAAATATGTAAATTTGGCTTATATGACAGGCTCTGACTGTTGGGAGTGGGAAAGTTTATTTGCCAGCAGAGGGATTTGTCACCTTGGCTTTTTGTTGTTGTTGTTCTTTTTGAACTATGCCAGGCTAGTTCAACTGTTAAATTTCAATTAAACCAAATTTGGTCAGGGGAAAAAAAAAGAAATGAAAATATAAGTATTTGCTTTTTACCTAGTCTGAGCGGTTGGCAAGGCAAACTGGCTTTTCCATCCTTGGCATTTATTAATAATATTTTGAATACCATTGCACTTTTTAAGCTGAGTGTGGTGGAATTCTCTTGTGGGTTTCTTAAATGAGTCGATTTGCATTCTAATGAGAACAAATGTTTGGGATTGCATTGTTACAATGCAAAGAGGGTGTGTGTGTGTGTGTGTGTGTGTGTGTGTGTGTGTGTGTGTGTGTGTAATTATTTTGCAGCTTAGATCCCAGAACTCATTTCCCCAAACTCTTTTTTTTTTTTTTAGATAACTGAAGAGTCAGAGCCTAGTGACTGCTGGAGGGGAGGTGATTAGGTTAATTTACACTGTTCACAAATGGCTCTGCCATGGGATGAAACCATGTCTTTGGCTTTGCCTGCCTCATTTCATTATCTGTGAGCGGCCACAGCCCTGAGTCCTGTAAGAAGTCTCACCAAGCTCTCTTTCCTTGTGCAGTTTCTCATTTGTGTTGATTAATCATTTTGTAATTCCATTCTAGGTTGACTCATCTTTAAGGCATTGGCTGCTTTTTCTTTGCCTGTCCTGAAACTATTCGGTCTTCCGTTCTAATACCTTAGCTTTATCTCTGCAAGTCAAGCTTTAAAACATTAATCTGTTCATGCTTTAAATTCAGATTCTATTACCAGAATGAATGCAAATACTGTTTCCTTTTTCTTCTTTTTAATCATCTTTACTACAGCTTTTGCATAGGGGCCAATAGTAAAGCAAACTGTTATTATTTAGACTGCTGTTCCCTTTTTTTTTTTTTTTTTAAAAGGGAATAGTTTTTCAAGTCTCTTTTACAGTTTTCAATTTCTGCTAAACAAATACAAATACTTGCGAAAAATATCAACAATCTTAATTTATAATTTTTTTTGTCAATCTTTGAATTCAATGTGCATATGGTAAGGGCAGAAGGACAAGACATGAAGGTTTAGAATAAAAATATCATTTTGTTACATTCCAGAGTCAGATGGCTGTTAACCTTATCCTGGAGAGCTCCCTCTGAAGCAGGGGTTCTCAATTTGTGAGTCTCGATTCCTTTTGGGTCACATGACAGATATTCCATATATCAAATATTTGTATTTCAATTCATAATATAGCAAAATTATAGTTGTGAAGTGGCAATGAAAATAATTTTATGGTTGGGGGTCACTACAGCATAAGGAAGTATATCAAAGGGCCTCAGCATTAAAAAGGTTGAGAACTAACCTCCAAAACCCATTTAACAAGACCATTTAACAGCTTGTAGTCTTTTCCCCTAAATAACAAAATTTTCTATTATCCATCAAATAATCAAAGGGGGGGGGAACACCCTCCCCACCTCCTGGGAATGGGACGTTGTTCTCTTAAAATGACTTCCTGCTGATTTGGGACGTAGTAAACCTGTTTGGGGCCCAAATAAGAATGGAAAAATGGTTCAAATTGTTAATAGAATCATTTGATGTTCAGTCCTTTTGTGCTCAGCTATTTAGATGTCCTACCAAGTTCATAGGCAGAAGCTGATCTTCAGAGCTTTACTGAAGTTCTGGCTGGAGCAGTCTGTGGAGCTGAACAATCCTAGCAATTTTGAGTTGTTGTGGTTGTAGACTTTTGAGGAAACTGCTATTGAGGAAGTCTGCAAGGCTGGATCATCTGGGCCACTCGTCTTCTTTGGTGTCTGATCTGTTTTCTGCTGAGGTTTCCGTTGTCTAGTTGTCCCTGGATTCCTTGAATGGATGCTTTAAAACTCCTGGAAAGATAAGAACAGAGCCCTGTCCTAATCCTAACTCTGGGACAATTACCTTTTTTGGGGGGGGAGGGTTCAGGTAATATTTTTCCTGGAGCAAATTTGATTTTTTGACAATATATAAATTATTACCTTTCAATCTGGATTAAAGAAGAAATTATTTTGGTATTTTGGAGCTAAACAAACCTTTAGTGTATGTATTTTGAGATCTCAAAGGATAATTTGTTTGAATTTCAGCATGCCTTTTGTAAGTAGCTTTTAAACTTAAATCTTTCCAAATCCTATGTACCTGTCTCTGCATTCTAAGTTTTGGGATCAAAGACATGTGGTTCCCAACTGATGGGATTAAAGATGTGCTCCTCCACACCTGGATCAAAGTTTTTCTCTGTTTAGAGCTTGTTTTGTATCAGGCTGAACTACTACTCTAAAGACTAAATTTTGGAAGGATTATCACAGAGAGTTTAGTTTGAGGAGAAACTAGAGGAGTACAGGGCACCTTTGTCTATTTATTTGGTATATTTGTTTGATAATGATTTTGAATAAAGTGATTTTACCTTCTGGCAACAAATAATTTTTCACGTTTGACTTAAACAGTGAATAAAACCGAATCTTTATTTTACCGGTATACATTGTGACTTTCTTTACTTTATTAAGCTCAATCATACTTTAACTGTACTACATACAGGCATGTTTGTACATGGGTTTGCATGATATGAATGGTTTCATTAAAATATTTTTTTTAAATATTTCTATGAAAAATGCAAAATTGTGAAAACCAGACAGCAAGCTTTTTTGAACACTTCTAATAAATTCAATAGAAGTCAGTGGTTTGAAATGAATTTTAATATTTGATTTGATTATATGAGAATATAAGGAAATCATCAGTGAATTAATGTACAAGTGGTGATTCTCTATTTGAGAAAGTAATTGAAAGATTGTGATTATCCACATCAAGATTTTTTGTAAGTTGAAAATCAGTGCTGCTATTCCAAGTCAATCTTTGATGACCTTCTTATCTTAAATTTTTGCAACTCTAACATGATTTAAGACATTAATAAACACACAAGGATGAGGGAGCTTAGATTCTAACTAACTTAGGCCGAATTTAACCCTTGTTAGTGCTTAACACTAAGAGAAAAAATGATATTCCTTTCATTTTGGGGGGAAATGAAAAGACAACAATCAATTGCATTTCCCAGCTTCAGATTCATGGCACATATATGTATCAACATCATACTTCTTGTGTTCAAAAAAATTACAAACTTTCCTCTCTACAACTTTGAATCCTTTAATCTTCCAGAGGATGAGCAGCTTCCTCCCCTGCCCCCCCAAAAGCTTTAGTCTGTCATGACCTTTCCTACCTGTTTTGTCTTTAGAAACACCTTTGTAAATGTCACAAGCTTAGGATTCTTTTTTAGAGGCTTTGAGTCTCAGCTCTCTAACCACTGAGTAATCAGATTCCGGTGGGTTGTGGTTCATGATATTTGTTGACTGCTAGTTTGGCTTTAGCTACCTAATGCCATAGGTTGAAGTGCCAGGTTGCCCTGTTATAAAAAAAAAAAAAAGTCCCCTCACCCTCCCCCAAAAGGGCAACCTATATATCTTGCTAGTTTATCTTTCATCTGTATATTTTGAAGTTTTCCTGAGTTCAAATTTATTTTTTTCTTGTTTTGCAATGTCTCATGTTAGAAGAGGTACCACCTTTGCGTAGCTTGAGCAATGCTAATAGCATCACAATTTAAACAGAAAAATAATAATTAGCATAACCTGTTTCTTATACATACAGGCACTTGAAACTCTTAATTCTAGAGGCCATTAGTAAAGACAAAGGAAAAATTGAAGGGCTCTTGCTCTTGACTACACAATACTGTTCTTACAGTAACAGTTTTAGAGTAACTATCCTCAAAGTCATTAACCTATTTTTTAGTACGATCATGCAAGATAAAAATTTTAATAGTACTGATTAAGCCAGTGATTGGATGAACAAGAAATTTTCTGATCTGTCAAAATCAAATATTGTACTGTAGCCAACACCACTGGCTATCATACTAAGTTGCTCAGCCATTGTCGGAATTCAGTGAGAACAGCTTTTCAAAAGGATGTTCATCAAGGGGCAGTAGTGTGTGTGTGTGTGTGTGTGTGTGTGTGTGTGTGTGTGTGTCTGTTATTCATATTTTAATTTTAACCAAATGACTCTGGCAATTGCTTATAATAATATATATACTTCCTGGAAGACATTCAAATCCATTATATATAGATGAGAATATTAATTTTTTTTTTTTTTTACTTTTGTGCTCAAGTCAAGTCAGGAGAGGTGTAGAGGAGTATTTCTCTCTTAAAAGGTTCACACTCCCTTTTCCTTGACATTTGAGGTTTTAAAAAGTGTAATTCTGAGTAAGAAATGTAATGGTGTCACACGTCGTTAATCTTCACACTCTGAAGTCAAGTCAGAGACTGGTAGATTTCAAGCCCAGCCTGGTTTGCTTAGTGAATTCCAAGAAGGTACAGAAGATCTATATTTTAATGTAATTCTGCCAAGTCAGCGTAAGTTAACACACTAAAACATAAAAATTAACTCAGTACTCTGACAAGGCTGACTAACTCTAGGAATTGATTGTTAAAGTTCATTCATTTATTTGGAACAAATTTATTTATTTGAAAAATACCCAATTTGTATTTAATAAAAAGGTATTATCTTTGCTTCTTTCTCCCTGAGACTGAAATACTAAAAGTACATTGGTGGCTAATGTTTAACTATCCCACTGTGTATAAGACACGAAAACCCCAAACGTCAATGTTAGTGGTTAATTAATGTTTAGGAAAAGTCAATGGTTTCATAAGTTATTGAAGTCAAAACTTTTCAGTACAAATTTTAGTGGAGTTCCAAAGGCCACTGTGAACGACTACCTCAATAATCTGTCATCACTTAAGGGAATATTCTTTAGGCAATATATTAAAAGTGAACCAGATTCATACATTCTAATATTTTTTTGTTTTAACTGATTAATGTATTGGTGACAGTCTTTCAACATAGAACCAAACGGTACTACCATAGGGAATTTATGTATTCTTCTATTCATCATTCTGATTAGTACAATCATAGATGCACCATAATTAATAATTAAATAGCAAAGCAAGTATAATAAAATATAGTAAAGCATTAAAAGATTACTGCCATACATGTTGCCATATTACTATACTGTGTATAATTTAGAGTTACATAAAAATATATTATTAAATTCATCTTCACTTTTTAAAGTTAGTTTTTACATTACTAAGAAACAATGTAATATGCAATATTTGAATCACATGCAGCCTTGTTAGTTGGGGACTGGTACAGAAACGGAGACCTGTGGAGTTTCCAGGAAAGATTAGGCAAGAAGTAGGTGTGGAACAAAGAAAGATAAATACCTGATGGAGTGAAAAAAGATTATTTGTAAAAGTTTCCCATCTCTCTAAATGTTTAATTAAGACAACCTCAAGAAAACTTCCTTAGGAGAAGAAATATTTCCATGTATAAGATTGCACTTAAATGAGAAAAAGGTTGTGTAAACCAGGCACCTTTATCGACTGAGTCATATTACCCAAGAGAAGGAAATGAGGGAGGGGGGAAGAGGATGGGAGGGTGGGACCAGAAGGGGAGGGGCTGTGATCGAGATGTAACTTTAATAAACAAACAAACAAACAAATAAATAAATGTTGAAAAAAGAAAAAAAGAAATAGGAGGCTGAAAAAGAGATATTCTCCTTTCCCTCCTAGTGTCTAACTTCCACATAGTGTTTCTCTCAAAGTTACTCTTCCAATGAGTTCAACATTACAACCAAAAATCCTGTTGTGAGACTTTTTATATCTTCAGATACTTTGAAGAAGTAACCATTTGGCAGAGTGACACCATTTGTTCCTTTCCTCAGCTCACTGTCCCTATTCTGGGCTAGCACCTTACATTTTGCCTCAGTATGTAAATATATATGCATGCAAAAGACTCAAGGAAGCAGGCATATGTGGGGAAAATGATTAAGTCAGAAGGGGGTCAGAGAGACTAACATTTTTGTAATGTTAATTTTATGTTACAGAAATTCTTTATACTGGTTTTCCGGTGATTATCTTTTCTAATCCACCATAAAGGCTCTCTTATTTCCATAGACAGATGAAGATACAAGGGCTTAGAAACAGCTAATACTTTATTCAAAATGAAACCTGCAGTGCTGAAGAGAATAGATACTCAGTGAATTTGGATATGTTGCTTAAGGTTACAGGAGTGCCAGAAGAAACAAAGAATTAGAGAGGTAAAATTACAAGTGATCTAAACACGTTTGATCATGGGACTGAAATGGATTTCAGAGCTCTACGTGACTAACTCCAAAGACTGAGACCTCAACTGCTTTGTCTAACTCCCTAGCCCAGTGCAAAGAAAGAAGATGAGAAATCTTTAAAAGGGATTAAGATTAAAAAAAAAAAATCCTAAGCAGAGAAAAGACAACTTCAAGAGCAAAGGGAGGTTTAACATGCTTGAAGTGTTTTCAGGTGAAGAAAGTCATTTTAGAATCCATGTATATATAATATGGTAAAGTACCAAATGCACACATTCTCACTCTTTTTAAATGAAAACATTTGTGAAAATTGAAATATGTGAAGAGTTTTTTATCTTCATGAGAAGGATTACAGAAGAATTTGAAAAGTTTCAGAATATCTGCAAAAAGGAAAAGTGTTTGAGTAAATTATTTTTATATTAATAACGACTCAGAGATTACATGATTTTGTTTTTCATTCATTTGATTAATATTTAAATACACCAAAAGTTTTTAAACAGCACATTCTAAATAATCATTAAAAACATGTGCTATGGGGGGAGCGAAGATGGCGGCGACCTACACCGACGCATTCTGAACGCGGGGAAAAAAGAGCCATAAAAAACACAGAGTTATTGGGCACTGTGCAAAAACCGGAGGGGCTAGACACCCCCCCCCGGGGAACACTCACAGCTCCCAAGGGACTGTTAAAAGTCCCAGGGCAAGGCTCTCCCCATCTCTCACAGACACGGAGGCCACTAAACCGGGGATTCGGGAACTCTCATTTGGTGAGGCGCCTGGTAAGATCGATCCCAACTTACAGCAGGCAGAATCAGGGTCCACTTGGCCATAGATCGCTGGCCTATTGGGCTCCCCACACATCAGGTTGAACTTATACCCACATAGAAAAGGTTGTGAGATAGTGGAAGCCTTAGCAAGGAACAAACAGGGGGGCTCAGCGGGTGGTCCACAGCCGCTAGTGAAGCGGAGGGCGGGAGGTTCCGAGAGAGCGCGGGAAGCTGGGAACACAAAGGCAGGCGGTCACGGTAGTGCAGCTGGGGAGGGAGCACGGCTGGCAGGGCCAAATCCCCGCCAGTCCACGGCAGGTCATCTGGGGAGAGAGACAGGCGTGGGTGGGGCCAGGGGTCCGTGCACCCACAGCGGAGCTGCTGGGACGAGAGGTGCACTCAGGCAGTTGGAGGATCCGGGGATTGGGGTACCCACGGGACCCGTGGCGGCGCAGACAGGAAGGGAATCAGGCACAGGGTCCAGCCCTGTGGCGAGAAGACTAGAGAGAAACCAGAAATCGGGACCATAGCTGTATCCTGGAAAATCCAGACATATCAGGTGTGGAGCCAGACCCTGTCAGCCTCTGGGACGACAAACAAAGGCCACAGAATCTGTGCCTGGGCAAACAGGCCCATATCATCAGAACCATTACAGGCTGATAACTCAGAGTGCAACACAGAGAAGTCTGAATTGGGAGCAGTGAAACAATCCTGGTCCATTACTCACAACCTGGGAATAGGCTGCACCAGATCACAGTGCTTCTGGCCATTAAAATCACAGTGACCTTGAAATCCCCTGTAAGCAACGACAGATAGCCAAGTAACTCGTCCCCTGCACCAAATCATCCACTGTGGTTCCAAGCACAGAAAACAGACAGCTAAATGCATCCAATGGCGAAAGGTCAAAAAAAAAAAAATAGAAATCAAGGAATTATGACTCCAACAAAGCAGAACCACCCTAGCTCATCCATATCGGATGACCACACACCAACAGAAACACATGAAAACATTGACAATTCTGCAGTATGGAAAGTGATAGAGTGCCTGCAAGAAGAACTTAATCTATGAAGGAATTCAAAGAAACCACAATTCTACAAATCAAAACAAGGAACAACACCATTAAAGAGCTCCAAGCCAAGGTGACAGAGCTTGAACAGGAAAAGGAAAAAGCCATGAAAGATTTTCATACAAAAACAAGCAAGCTGGAGAAGGAAATGTACAAAACGAACAAAACCATACAAGACATGAAAATAGAAATAGAAACAATAAAGAAAACACAGTCAGAGTTAAAAGAGAAAGTGGAGAACCAAGGGAAGAGAACAGGAACTACGGATGTGAGTATCAACAACAGGATGCAAGAGATGGAAGACAGGATCTCAGGCATGGAAGATTCAGTGGAAGAAATCAGTACAACATCCAAAGAAAATGAGAAGGCTAAAAAATCTCTCACCCACAACATCCAAGAAATCAAGGACTCATTGAAAAGACGGAACCTAAGAATTATAGGTATAGAGGAAAGAGAAGACTCCCGACTCCAAGGTCCAGGAAATATCTTCAACAAAATCATAGAGGAAAACTTCCCAAACCTGAAAAAAGAGATGCCAATAAAAATCCAAGAGGCATACAGAACACCAAACAGATTAGACCAGAAAAGAAACTCCTCTTGCCACATAATAATTGAAACCCCAAATGTACAGAACAAAGAAAGAATATTAAAAGCTGTAAGAGAAAAAGGTCAAGTCACATACAATGGCAGACCCATCAGAATTACACCTGACTTCTCCCCAGAAACGATAAAAGCTAGAAGGGCCTGGTCAGATATACTACAAGTCCTAAGAGATCATAGATGCCCAGCCAGACTACTTTACCCAGCAAAACTCTCTATCAACATAGATGGAGAAAACAAGATATTCCATGACAAATTTAAATTTAAACAATATCTACCCACAAACCCAGCCCTACAGAAAATCCTAGAAGGAAAATCCCAACCCAGAGAAGAAAACTCCACCCAAGAAAACAAAGGGAATAGAAAACCCATCAGCAACTAAACCAAAAGAGGAACAGAACCACCGCCTATACCAAACTAATGGGAAATAACAACCCCAGGTCACTAATATCCATCAACATCAATGGACTCAACTCCCCAATAAAAAGACAAAGGTTTACAGAGTTGATCCGCAAGCAAGACCCTTCCTTATGCTGTATACAAGAGACACATCTAACTACAAAAGATAGACACTGCCTCAGAGTAAAGGGCTGGGAAAAGGTTTTCCAAGCAAATGGACCCAGGAAGCAAGCTGGAGTAGCCATCCTAATATCAAACAAAATAGACTTCCAACTGAAGTTAATGAAGAAAGACAAAGAAGGGCACTATATACTCATTAAAGGGAATATTCATCAAGAGGAAATTTCAACACTGAACATCTATGCCCCAAATACAAAGGCACCTACTTTCGTAAAAGAAACACTTCTAAAACTTAGAGCGCACGTCGATCACAACACATTAGTAGTGGGAGACTTCAACACCCCACTCACAACAAAGGACAGATCATCAAGACAGAAGACAAACAGAGAAATGTTGAGTCTAACAGAGATCATGAAACAAATGGACCTAACAGATATCTACAGAACGTTTCACCCAAACACAAAGGAATACACCTTTTTCTCAGCACCCCACGGAACCTTCTCCAAAATCGACCACATAATAGGACACAAAGATAGTCTCAGTAGATACAAGAAAATTGAAATAACACCTTGTATCTTATCAGACCACCACGGAATAAAGCTGGTCTTCAACAGTAAAAGAATCAACAGAAAGCCTATACACACATGGAAATTGAACAGCTCCTTACTGGATGACCACTGGGTCAGGGAAGTAATAAGGAAGGAAATAAAAGACTTCTTAAAATCCAACGACAATGAAGACACAACATACCCAAACCTATGGGATACATTGAAAGCTGTGCTACGAGGAATGTTCATAGCACTAAGTGCTTTCAAAAAGAAAATTGTGACAGCTCATATTAGTGAACTAACAGCTAAGCTGGGTGAATTGGAAAAAAAAGAAACAAACACTCCCAAGAAGAGCAGAAGCCAGGAAATCATCAAACTTAGAGCTGAAATCAACAACTTAGAATCAAAAAGAACTATACAAAGAATCAATGAAACCAAGAGTTGGTTCTTTGAGAAAATCAACAAAATAGACAGACCCCTAGCCAAATTAACTAAAAGGCAAAGGGAAAGAACACAAATCAACAAAATCAGAAATGAAAAGGGAGAAATAACAACAGACATTGAGGAGATCCAGAAAATATTCGGACATTATTTAAAAATCTATATTCCACTAAATTTGAAAACCTAAGTGAAATGGACAATTTCCTCGATAAATTCCACCTACCAAAACTAAATCAAAATCAGATTAACAGCTTAAACAGCCCAATAACACCTAAGGAAATAGAAACAGTCATTAATAATCTCCCAACCAAAAAAGGCCCAGGGCCAGATGGCTTTAGCACGGAATTCTACCGGACCTTCAAAGAGGAACTAACACCATTACTTTTCAAACTCTTCCACCACATAGAAACAGAAAGATCACTGCCAAACTCATTCTATGAGGCCACTGTCATTCTGATTCCTAAACCACACAAAGACCCAACAAAGAAAGAGAACTTCAGACCAATCTCCCTCATGAACATAGATGCAAAAATACTTAATAAAATACTACCAAACTGAATTCAAGAACACATCAAAAGTATCATACACCATGATCAAGTAGGCTTCATCCCTGGAATGCAGGGATGGTTCAATATACGAAAGTCTATCAATGTAATTCACCACATAAACAAGATGAAA
>CAJQZJ010033894.1:483461-497381 GCA_907164525.1 Lophiomys imhausi | reverse complement strand
AGGAGGGTGGAAGGGTGGGACTGGAGGGGGGATTAGGGAGGGGATTGTGATTGAGATGTAACTTGAAGAAATAAAAAATAAATTATTAAAAAAATTGAAAAAAAAAAAGAATGGCTTTCATGGGATTGTTCATTGTTTAATGGTGTTTTCTGTTCTTCTAGAGAATCTATGTTGTTTCTATCATCTACGCCAATTAGCTTACAACCATCTGTAACTACAGCTTCAGAGGATCAGATGTCTCATATATCCATAGGCACCTGCAATTACATAGATATGCCTATGCACAGACACATAAGCAAAATGGAAAGTAAAATAAATGATTTAGTAATATAATTTTAAGTTTATTTAATTAATTAAATTAATTTCTTTGATAATATAATGTGCAGTTAAAATTGTTTTAATTAAAAAAGAATGGTTTGCAAAATTGATACATATATGCATTATCTTAACATATCCAATATACTGTGTTTGAAAGTATGCTTATAACCAAATCACATATTAATAGATGATATAAAATAATAAAATATTAAATATTTAGCTGTAATATGTTTTTTGAAATTAAAAATATGTTTTGCCTTTGTATGTTCTTGGTAAACTGGGTTAGTCAGCATGTGATGCACAGAGAAAAAGATAGTAAGTTTACTAAATTACTAAAGATTTTATTCATACCTAGTAAATGATGATAACTCCACTGATATTTAGTACTATATTGTTTTTAAAGAATGTTTTCCTGAACACAATGCCATGTGATTTTCCAGTATTATTTTCCATAGATTTCTTAAAGTAACCATGGAATAGGATATATAAAACTTGCACATTTACCAAACCAGAAATAACATTTTCCATTTCCTCACTTCAGTAATGAGGACATAAGATTTAGGGCAAGTTTACACTGCCTGGCTGATGGACAGCCTACTTCCAGGATAATATGAGACTTCTCCCTTTGCATATATCTGATACATTATCTTTTTTTCTATAAAAACTATACTTCTAGAGGCAGATTATGAGTGCTCATTTCTGAAACAATGTATACATTTATTATGCACACATACACAACTATATATATATAGATAGATAGATAGATAGATAGATGTGTATATATATATATCTTTCTATGAACCACTATGTGACTCAGATTAGAACACAATAAAAAAGAATAAAGACAAGGTACATAGAAAATTAGCAACTAAGCCTGTTCAGCAGTACTGAAGCCATATTACAAGTTAAATTGGTCCTGATACAGTCACTAGACCATACAGTGGCTTAATTATATAAAATATTCTAATACTTTTAAGCAAAAATTTCCTTGATCTATACCTAAGTAAATTGTGGCTAACTGCAGTCTTACCATACACAAATACACACATTTATAGTGTATAGCTGGCAATTATGACCCTCAAGGAAATGAAAAACTAAACTATTTTTCCCAAACAAGAAAATATACACTTAGTAGTTACAATAGAAATTAAAGTTTACCAGCAACTAAATAAAATTATATGATGAAAACCTTATATATGAAAACCAAAGAAAATGCATACAATCTTCAAATTTAGAAAAGATAATTGGTCAGATAATTGGGTTGGTGAGATTGATTGGTGGATAAAGGTGCCTGGGGCCAAAGGTGAAGACTTGGGTTCAATCTTTTGTGCCTCCATGGTAGAAAGAAAGAGCCACTAACTCCCACAAGATGTTCACTCACTTCCATGTGATATAGCATTTGTACACCCTAAAAAATACACAAATGCACAAATACACACAAAATATGTAAAATTATAAAAACAAATATGGAAACAGTGTGTTATTTTTTATTGCTGTGAACAAAATATTGATTAAAACCTCTAAAAGAGGAAATAATCATTTCAGATTCTTATTGAAGATTGTTCAATCTGTAATCATTTGGTCTCATGTGCTTGGGAAAAATATCATGGAGATTGGAGTGCATAGAAGAGAGTGGTCTTTACCTCAAGCAGCAGGAAGAGCAAAGAAGGAATTAAGAATCAAGTAATAGCCTTTTTTCTAAGTAGGCCACTGTCTCCTAAAACTTCCACAACCTCTTATAATTGCACCAACAGCTGGGGGTCAAGGATGTGAGCATCTGACCTTGTAGGAAACCTTTCATTTCAAACTATAAAGTCACAAAACTTACAGCATTATACAGAAATCTCTATCTTAATATTTAATGTGTTATAGATTATTTTCTGTGCATTTATAAAGACATAATATCCATCACACTTGGGTTTTCTCCTTTTATTGTCTAATTAAATATATTGAAATCATTTTGCATGATGGAACTAAAAACTAGTGATTGAGACAAGGAAATTAAATGAAGTGAAGGCAAACTATTAATAAGATTTGGGGCATAGAGAAGTTACAGAATGACTGTATATTAGAAGAGATGAAGATATAAAGAAGTTAGAAGAGGCCGGGCGGTGGTGGCGCATGCCTTTAATCCCAGCACTTGGGAGGCAGAGGCAGGCGGATCTTTGTGAGTTCGAGGCCAGCCTGGTCTACAAAGCGAGTCCAGGACAGCCAGAGATATTCAGAGAAACCCTGTCTCGAAAAACCAAAAAAAAAAAAAAGTTAGAAGAGGACAGATGATAGATACATAGACACATTGATAAATGCATAGATGCATAGATGATAGATAGGCAGCAAGATAGCAGATAATAGATAGATATACAGAGATGCATACATAGATACATAGAAACAGAGATAGATAGATAGATAAATAGATAGATAGATAGATAGATAGATAGATAGATAGATAGATGAGACATAGATACATAGACACCTAGATGGTAGATGCATACCTATATATATAATGGATAGATAAATTAGAGATGATATATTGATAGATGATAGATTTACAAAAAGATAGATACATAGACAAATAGATACATACATATGGAGACAAATGATAGATGATAGATTGATGGATAGATGATAATAGATTGATAGATGACATAGATAGGTCATAAATAGATAGATAGATAGATAGATAGATAGATAGATAGATAGATAGACAGACAGATGGTAAATACATGATAGATTGTAACAGTAAATTTTATTAAACTATATTTATTAATACATGAATACCTATTACCTAAGAACCAACCCTAACCCTATTAAAAAGATACCAAGCTGTTAATCCTTATGGGCAAACTGGTCAGCCATCTGTCTGCAGGCAACAAACACTCAGTGAAAACCTGGCTCTGGCATTGTTATGCCACTTTACTTCAGCTTGGCTCAGGTTCCTCTGGACCTATGGATGTAGCCTCAGGCTGCTCTGTTTGTGGTGCCAGCAGGCCATGGCCTTCCTCAGTGTCCCATGTTCAGTGCAATAGCATCACCACCATCCACTACTTTGCATAGCCAGCTTGCCTCAGAAGCTCAGCTTTGGGCCAGCTTCCTCAGTCAGTGGAGACTGTCACTCCCATCGTTTCCTCAGCCAGTCTGTTTGAACTAGCTGAACCCCTCAGGACAATTGCTGACCATACAGCCTAGTTCTTGTCTTTGCGGCCTTGTTGGGGCCTATTGGCTCATCTGGGTTTTTGCCACACCTTCACATGGCAGGTGTTACTCTCCTGTCTGTTTTTGTGGTCTCTCACCATCTATTTGCCTTGACTTCAGAGCCTGCCTCACACCTTGGGTCAATGCTGTTACTTGAGGCCATAACATGATTCTCCTCACCATCCATTGGATTCTTACCGCCTCAAAACTGGGTATACTCACAGGGCCTCAGGGCTGGCTAGAACACCTCCTCATTAAGTCCTGCCTTTACTGTCAACATAGTGTATCTTCGTCTTTCCCATGTGCCCCAGGCTCCACCCACATTTCCTTAAGTAGAGTGTTGTCTCTCCTATTTTCTCATCATAACTCACATCTTGAAGGTTCTCTTGTGGTAACTTGAGGACCCTGGCCATGCCCTTCTGCAAGGCACTTTCCACAAGGTTTCTGGGTCTTTGCAGCCACGCCCCCCCAGCAGGGTGCTGTCTCAATCTCTAAATACTGTCTGTTGGCATAGTCCAGCTGTGGTCACTGCCTGTTCCATCTGCAGGCCCCACTGAACAACCACAGGGCTGATAGATGCTGCTCACCACGTATCTCAGAACAAAAATGAGGCTTCACCTGTTTCACTCCAATCTGCTCTCCAACCAACCCAATCTTCCTAGTGTCCAAGCAATGCCATGCCAAAAGTCGTTTTTCAGTTTTCCAGGCTTCCTTCTTATGCTTTAGGACCATGTGTGCTCTGCCAGGTCTTAGTCTGATCTGTATGCCCATTAAGAGACTGTACTTGACAAGCCCCCACATATTCTTTACAATAGATACACAGATAGATGATATGTAGATAGATAGATAGATAGAGGTAATCGATGATTCAAAAATGATACATAGGCACCTAAATAGTTGATAGATATAGATGATGCAGATAAAGATTTAGATTACTTAGGCAGTTAGGTATTTTTGGAAAATATTTAGCTTGAGAAATTCATGAATCAGGAAGTTTTTGTGGATTATTTGTATTTAAATTTTCCCTTACCTAACTTCTGTGTTTCATTAGTATCGTAAAATATTTGGTCTTTGTTTTTACTTATACAGTTTAACTACCTAGAAATCATTATCCTCATCCCTGCTAACTCCCAATAAACACTTCAGAGTACCCATCAGGTCCTACAGCTTCCCAAATCATTTCCAGTTGTCCCCAACCCATAAACTATTCCCTCTTTGTTTCTAGTATTTTTAATTTCAGTTTAGTTACAATAGCATGGGATGTGGTCTAACATATATTATATTTTGGTACAAATCATTTTTGTCTTTAGTATGCTAAATAAAGCCTGACTTCTAACTCTGTTAACAATTCCTTAGCTATTTCAAGCAAAAGGTTTGGCTACATATGGATATATAAAGTATTATTTTACTAGCAATTATACACACATAATCAAGATTTATGTAAATTGAGGGAGTATAGAGACATTAAAATAAAATTTTAAGGATTTTAGTGTTAGTTCTTTTAGGATAATATACATAGGGGACAAAAATAATTCATAGAAGAAATCAAAAAGCTTTGTGAAGGTCCTAAGTTTGAAATGTGTACATATCACATCAAAATTAGTGAATTTTTTGATGCAGGAATCAACACTGTTTTTACAGATAATATAAACTTTATATCCTGTATACTTGAGGAATATTGAGTCAAATTTATTTTTTGGTCTTTAGCTCAGAGATCCAATTCTGTATGTGAATAAGCATCTGTCCATCCGAGGGCTCAGAGAAACATAAAGTGTGCAGATGTCTCACACTTCCAAAATCTACTTTCTAGGTTTTCTTTTCTTTTATGTTCCCAAATGGTTTATCAAGCTTGAGAGGAAGCAGTGTGCATAATTGCTGCACCCTAGACTGTGGTATACTATACCAAACTAATCATAGATATTTATAGCCTGCATAAACTCTGTTTGCCCATCCATGGCAAGCATTTAATAAAGCTAGTTCATCTGGAAAGGAAGTTAAATTAAATAATCCAAAATGAATGTGATGCATGTTCACAAAAATGTGGTGTTTAGATTGAACTAACAAAGGAATCCAGCTCCCAGCAATGACAAGCTGAAGTCTACACTTTCTGTCTCCAAGAGACATTAGGCCTTTCCCTGTCTTTTGTGCCCGTTCTTTTTAGCAACTGTGTCTTAGCTCATTGTTACTAAGTCTTCTAAAACTCAAAAATATCTATATTATATACTGCATAGATACAATCAAGCTTATTCTCAAGTCCACATGTATAAACTTAAAAGCTACATGATATAATTAATAAGAATATACTCTAAGTTAATTTTGTGACAAAATTAATCAAAATGAGGTTGATGCAGATAAAAAGGAGAGTCAACACAATGAATAGTCTATCTTAGTTTGCAAAATTTGCAACACTTAAAAAATGAAGAATAATTATACTATCATGGATGTCTATGAAAAAAACTTTGTAATTCATTCAATTGATGTACAATTTCCATCTGTGTGCAAATCAAAGAAAAGCATATAGAACTGAATAGTTATGGTTGACAGAGAAATACTTTATTTTATTGTCTTGTTTTGTTTGTTCTTTTGCACATCAGACTATCAGCTCATGATATAGTCCCATAGACTTAGAAATGGACAAAGCTCTAAATATCAATGAAATATTTACCCATAAAAATACTATGAACAATGTAATATTCTACTTTAAAATGCTAAATATTTTCTTTTTAAAATTTCTTCATTTGTTTTGCTTGTGTCTGTTTTGCTTTTGCATTTGCATATATATGCACCGCTTGTGTCTGATGCCCATGGAGGTCAGAAAAGATCAGATCCCTTGGAACTGTAATTAAGTTTTGAACCACCCCATGTGAGTACTGGGAATTGAACCTTAGGTCTTCTTTAAGAGCAGTCATTGATTTTATGAGCTAAACAGTCTCTCCATTCCTGGAAATGTGTGTGTGTGTGTGTGTATGTGTGTGTGTGTATGTGTGTGTGTGTGTGTGTGTGTGTGTGTGTGAATACATAAACCTAATGTTGACATTGCTGCCTTCCTTCATCATTCTCTGTGATATTTGTTGAGCCAAAGTCTCTAACCAAACCAGATGTTGTCCATTCTGGCTAGTTTACTTAGGCAACTTGCCTTCTAAACCAACTGTCTCTCCAGTGCTGGCATTATAAATAGTCTGCAAGTTCCCTGGCTTCTAAGTAGGTTCTGTAGAACCAAATTTAGACCAATCACTTTATTCATGGAGAAATTTCTCCAGACAAAACATGTTGAACTATGAAACAGAGCCAGACCAAGTTTCTAGACAGACTCAAATATGATGAAAACAACTTTGCTCCCATTCCTCACCTACTGCCACACAGATTGACATTTCTGTCTGTGTATAAAGGCTGGAGAGGCATTGCTGATGGATAGACTTTCTGAGAAGAGCAGAAAGGCAGAGGCAGAAACACACATTTTTCTTATCTTTCCTGAGATTTGATCCTTATGATACAGATGTTGAAAATCTCCTACTTCTTTCATAGTCTCTGTTAGCTATTATCTCCTTTATTGTCTACATAACAAATCATGGCATAAGGTTGAGAAAGGGCCAATATTCCATAGAACTTCTCTTCTCTGTTATTGTGAAAGACAGAAGTTGGGAATCACAAAGCTGTCAGAGATTTGAGGTGGCCCCTTGAGTTTATCTCACAAGATGAAGCAGTAGACCTGGTTGCTATCTCAGCTGGTAACTTACAAATGACTAAGAGTACCTAATATCAGTACATAGATTCCCAAGCAGGAAAATGATGCTCTGAAAATAGTAGGGAGACTCCAAATGTGAAACAGATTCATCAGTTACTAGGAAACATGTCTCTGAAAATCCAAGAAATAAATGGAACATTTTAGAAACACAAGCTTCCCGATAATGTAGCAATCTTAGAAGGAATAAATATATAAGTTGATAATGAAAAGGCCTGGAACTTCTGGATGTAACAGAGAGATGATATGGCTATTGGTATAGTTTGTTTGTTTGTTTGTTTGTTTTACTTGTCAATAGGCAGCTCAAAAGACACTGATACAGGGAACATGCCACCTCCCCACCACTATACCTCAAAATACACAAAAAATCCCATTCTCCTAAACTTTATTTTGTTTTTTTATTCCCCTAGATTATGTTTTTTATTCCTCTATTTAGATTTGATATATTTTATTTTTTTTCCAAGACCAAGAAAAGGAGTCCTAGATACACCTGCCTCCACTGTTAGTGATCCCATTAAAAAACACCAAGTTAACAGCCATTTATATATATATATATATATATATATATATATATATATATATGTATGTATGTATGTATGTAAAGGTCCTGGTACAGACCCAAGATGGCCCATATCTTGACATTTTAGTCTCGCAGCTGAGTCTATTCAGTGGGCCATGTTCTTCTGATGTCCCCTATCCCCTCTGACTCATACAGTCTTTCCTTCCTCCTCTTCTGCAAGGTCCTCGGATCTGCTAGGGGAGAGAACAGAGAAAGAACTCCAAGTTAGACTCTCTTGTTGCATAATTTCCAGATGTGGATCTATCTATGAACCCACTCCCATTTGCTACCAGAGGCAGTCTCTCTGATGATGACTGAGCAAGGCACCAATCTATGAATATAGCAGAACATCATTAGGAATCATTTCATTAAAATTCTTTCTTTCAGTTGTGTTTGGTTCCACTCCAGGTCTCTGAGCTGTCCAGGGTGTACTTCCTGGCCATCCAGACAATGTAAGCTTGAGTTCCCTTTTGTGGTATAGGTTTCAAGTTAAACCAAGATTGATTGGGCAGTCCCACAAGTTCTGAGCCGCCACTGTCCCAGCACATCTTTGACACAGGGCAGATCGTAGGTCAAGGATTTCGTGACTGGGTTGGTGTCCAGGTTTCTCTAACTGTAGCCTGAAGAGTTCCTTCTCATGCCAAAGAGATTAGAATGTAAGAGTGAAGGCTCCTATCCCATACCAACTTGACCTCTCTACTTATTAATGAGTTGTATGTGATGTTGTACTCAGCAATGGGTCCATACTGTCAGTTTTTAGAGAGTGACCTTCTTTCCAAGAATTAGCCTAGGTTCTATAGGATTCTCCACAAGACCCCCTCTGACAAAACTTCAACCAAATGCATGCAATCCTCCCATTGGAAGCCTTGTCTGGCTACAAAGTAATGCCAGTTCTGGCTCTTTATCCTCCATTACTAGAAGTCTTCACCAGGGTCACCCACATAGACTCCAAGAAGTTTCCACTATCCTAGGTTTCTACACACATCACTAATGCTCCTCTATTCCAGCTTCTCTTTCCATATTTGGATTTAAAATCTCCAAGAAGAATAATTTCATAATAAAAGTCAGTGTCTTTTGTCTGAAGAGACCATTTGCTAAGAGTATTTGCTTTTCTTACAGAGAACCAGATTTCACCATTTACCACTTGCCTTAAATCAGGCTTCAAGAGATACAATGTCCTCTGCTGGCATCCATAGTCTCTATAGTCATACACACACAAAAATAAAAATAAAAATTAATAAATCAGTGTTTCTCTCTGTGAAGAAACAACATCGAATATACTTTCTTCCGAATCCATTTGGCCTATCCAAATCCACAGGACATGGTCTTTACCTGTTACATCCTATCTTCTCTTTGATGTCACACTATAAAATTTAAGATTTACCACAGAATCTATTGTCAGTCAGTTTGATTGGGCAACTCTGCTCCAAGTCTTTCATCCTAACAGTTCCTTTATTTGTACTTCATCTCTGTCAATAAAGGAAGTTGAATTCATTAACCCCTTTTCTCAAATTTTCTTGTTGGTTCTTATTGTCGGAAGAAATGCCAACTCTTCTCGTCATAGCTAGTGCAGTTTTAAATATATTTCATCTTCTAATTTTATTCTCCATAATCTCACTTTTTTCTCTGACTCCAAATCAAATCACCCAGTCCTAATCAGTCCTTCAGCTTCATATTTATTTTAGCAAGTCCTTTTCCTTCTCTTAAAATGTATGTCTCTATTTCTAGACAGTGTAGAGGAAATCTGATGCCCTGTATAACACAGACCAGTTCATTTAGTTTATGTGGATTTATTTTCTATATGAACAGCTTATGAAAACAACAGGAGCCTTTTCCAAAAGACATCTTTTCACAAGAGGGTTCTTAGCACTCTTAGACAAGATAGGTATCGTTCCATAGAAGATTCTATCGAAACATCACAGCCTGAGCAAAGATGGGTTGCTGGCTATTAATCATGACTTATGCCACCATTTTTCTTGCAAATCACTGAATAAACATTGATAGGCTTGGCATCTGACTATTGGAATATAGTCACAAAATGATATTTGGAGCCTAGGCCCTGATGGTAAAATGATATATGGGAAGGACTCTGATGACTCCAACACATTCTTTGTGGGAAAATTCATAATTTCTGTCAACCTGGAAGAACATTTCTCACAATGATAGTTGGCCACTTATAAATTGTGCAGGTTAAGAAAGTGAATCAATTGCTTCTTGAATTGCTAGGAAGTGAAGAAAGAGTTGAGAAGTCATTTATTAAATGTGTTTTGGACAACATTGACGGTCTGGAATTGGATGCTCTCCTGAAAAAATTGCCTGTTGACAGATGATAGCAGGAGAAACATGGAGTTAAGAGTAGCAAAAACCTTGGGATTTTCTAAGAGGAAGTTTTGTTCCACTGGTATTTAGAGTGTGAAAGGTATTTCCAAAAGCATATATTTGATGTCCAATTAAAGATATTTTCCATAATCTAAAGGCCTTATATTCTTGTCATTATAGACTATAAAAGCCCCTGGAAAAGTAGAACTGTCTCTCTCTTTCCCTCTCTCTCTCTCTCTCTCTCTCTCTCTTCCCCCTCTCCTTCTCTCAATATTTGCATGTAGAACATCTCAGTAAATATTACACATTCATAGTAGATGTTATCAGTAATTTTCAATAACCTTTGTGTATATATGACACATCTATTCAATTTGAAAAACACACAAATCAATCGTTTCTTTACATAGACCATTTTGAATATATTTCATGTTTGTACTTAATCTTTGTCAATAAAGGAAGTTGAATTCATTAACCCCTTTTCTCAAATTTTCTTGTTGGTTCTTATTGTCGGAAGAAATGTCAATTCTTTCATGTAAGTGACTTTCATGTAAGTTTCAGGTTTTCTTTCTCTGTCCATAAAGTAAAAAACTTCTACTCTTGTAGAAATTCCACAAAATTCACCTAGCTTCATTTTTATCATTACTTTCTCAGAAAGAAGGTAGCATTTGCTTCAAGAAGACATCTCCATTTCCACTTTTATCCTTCTGAACCAACATGTCCACTTAAAACTTTTAGTCATTTTGTCTATTTTCTGTGTTGTAGAAAATGCCCATTAAGATCAAGACATGAAGCTGAGAGGTTTTATTTTATGAACTTTGTTTCTGTGCACAAGGAACCAGCTCTCACAGAAACTAATTCAGTGCCCATATTAAAGAGCCCACTCTAGTGAAAATAGATCCAAAGATCCAGAATTAGGGCAAATACTTATCATCAAATGCCCTCAGGTCCTAAAAGATTTTCTTCATCGAACAGCAAAGTTGCCTTAAACTTTGACAATCATAAGTCTTTTTGTTTTGATTTTAACTTTAACTTTTTATATTCTCCAAATTGGAGTGAATCTTTCAAAATGTTTTTCACCAAGTTCTAGAGTATGAATCTGTCAGATTATTTGCTGTCATTCAGAATAGTCTTAAACCTTCACTTCTTGCATAGTTCTTGTGGTGGCGCCTAGCACCTTGGGCCAGTTCTCACATTCTGATTGATGGATTTACATGTGCTGAGTTATATTATCAGCACTGAGCACAGTGGATGAATATTTTTCTTTCATCTATTAATATTTATTTTCGACTTCACCATATACATTGCATAAAAAGTGTTTTTCATGTAGATCCACCAAGAAGGTTTATTTCATGTAACACACTGTTTCATTTGGAGATATTAGAATCATGAAAGTTTTGTGGGTATGTACTTAATGGATAGGTGTGAAATGTAAATTCTTCACAATTTTGTTAAAGCATTCAAAATGCTCTTGAAGTCTACTTGAAAAGCAAAAGAATAACAAGGTAGTAGCTATTATCCATTGATCATTTTTTTGATAGCAGGAAGTGTCTGGAAGCCAGCTGTTTTCAATCTGTGGGCTACAACCCCTTTGGGGGTTGCATACCAGATATTTACATTACTCTTCATAAAAATAGAAAAATTATGTCCAATTTCCCTTTGGTGTGTTAGTTGTAGTATCGATACCTTCTACTATATAGCTAAAATCCTACTATAAGTGAATAGATGCCATATGTATCCTTCTGAGTCTGGGTTAGTTCACTCAGGATGAGCTTTTCTATTTCCATCCATTTGGCTGCAAATTGCATAGTTTCATTGTTCCTGATAGCTGAATAATATTCCATTGTATAGATGTACCCCAGTTTTTTGACCCATTCTTCGGTTGAGGGACATCTGGGTTGTTTCCAGTTTCTGGCTATTACAAATAAGGCTGCTATAAACATAAATGAGGAAACTTCCCTACGATTCCGTGAAGAGGCATTTGGGTGTATACCCAGAAGTGGTACGGCTGGGTCCTGAGGCAGAGATATTCCAAGTTTTTTAAGATATCGCCAGACTGACCTCCATAGTGGTTGCACAAGCCTGCGTTCCCACCAGCAATGGAGTAGGGTACCCCTTTCTCCACACCCTCGCCAGCATGTGCTGTCATTTGAGCTTTTGATCTTAGCCATTCTGAAAGGTGTGAGATGGAATCTCAGAGTCGTCTTGAGTTGCATTTCTCTGATGATTAAGGATGTTGAGCATTTCTTCAAGTGTCTCTCAGCCATTAGAGATTCCTCCTTTGTGAATTCTCTATTTAGCTCTGTCCCCCATTTTTTGATTGGATTATTTGGTTTCCTGGCATTTAATTTCTTGAGTTCTTTGTAGATTTTGGATATTAGCCCTCTGTCAGATGTGGGGTTGGTGAAGATTTTCCCCCAGTCTGTAGGCTGCCGTTTTGTTCGAATGACAGTATCCTTTGCCTTACAGAAGCTTTTCAGTTTCATGAGGTCCCATTTATTGATTGTTGATCTTAAGTCCTGAGCTGTTGGTGTTCTGTTCAGGAATTTGTCGCCTGTGCCAATTAGTTCGAGGGTTTTTCCCACTTTTTCTTCTAGTAGATTTAGTGTGATCGGCCTTATGTTAAGGTCTTTGACCACTTGGACTTAAGTTTTGTACAAGGTGATAAGTATATGTCTAACTTCATTCTTTTACAAATGGACATCCGACATCTTATTTTTAATTTTTATTCTTTATTTATTTTTATATATTAGTTATATTTTTTCTATTTTTTAGACTTTTTTATCTATTGTGTGCTTATTGGTTTATTTGTTTAGTAGTTCTCTCTCCCGGGCAACGAGACACTTTTCACTGATGGTTCTGCTTCATAGATCCCCAATGAATGAAGAGGCTCTTGTCCCTCATACGACCTCTCAACTGAGATGAGGGACTGTTATATAAGGACACCCCACCCCAGAGAAATGGGATGGAAGGGGTAGGAGGTAAAGAAAAAAAATGAAATGTGTTGTTTCTGCCTTTTACTACTAATTGTCATAAACTGTTTAGGATAATTAAGAAATGCAAACTAATGGTTATGCAAGCCAGTCATTCAGTTAGGTACTATGACAGCCTATTATAGTTACTTTCTAAGCTAATCAGAAATAAACCTGCTAAGAGACAAGCAACATCTGCTTACCCTAATATAAGAGATATATAGGGCCTCTTCAAAAACCTCAAGAGATCTGCAGAATATGGCATTCAAAGATGTTTCCGTAACTTTAGATTTTTTTATATCAAAACATATCAACTCCTGACAGCACCCCCTATTCTACTCCAAGTAGAAGATGAGCATCAAAGAAACTCCAGTGGGAGATGATTGAATTAGTCACAAGCCTATCTCTTGGTAGGAAAAGCCCCTTGCCCCAACTGTAGACAGAATGCTGTCCAAAAAGGACAAAACCTGGAAGCAGGTAAGTCGACAGCCTAGCTCTGCCAAGACAGGGTAGGTAAGTCCTTCATAACCCCTGCTCTACAATCAATGTCTGTCAGAGAAACGAGGCCAAACGACTGAAGATCGATGCTGTAATGTATGGAGAGAAAATGGGAACTGTCCAGGCAGCCACTGGTATGTCAGTTCTTAGTTTGGGAAGCTGCAGGCCCTGTACTTCCTATAAAATCAGATATATTTATCCCTCTCAGGTCTCTGAGGTGGTTGAAGAACAGATAGCTAGAGTCTCATAATTAAATTTTGAGTTGTTTAGGAGTCAAGAGAGTGTTATAGATCTAAGAAGATACTTTTAAAATTGTGTTGCAA
>CAJQZJ010033894.1:446082-478461 GCA_907164525.1 Lophiomys imhausi | reverse complement strand
AGAGAGTGTTATAGATCTAAGAAGATACTTTTAAAATTGTGTTGCAAGTTAGTATGAATGTTGAGTCAGATATAGACCTTTAAACTCATGGAGATGTTTAGATAGTAGAATGTTAAAGTCAGGTACCAAATACATATGGACTGGTCATTGGGAATGTACGTTAAGCCATATAACCCTCATAACTGTGGCCTAATTACCTCTGTTGTACTGTATTGTATTTATTGTTATAAGAGAAAGAGCCATTTGTTGGACTGAAAGGGGAAACTGGAGGGGGAAATAAGATATACCTTAAACTTAAAAGAAAAAAAAAGGGAAGAGGATGGGGGGTTGAGTGTGGGAGGGTGGGACTCTAGGGGGAATAGGGAGGGGACTGCGATTGAGATGTAACTTGAAGAAATAAAAAATAAAGGAAAAAATAGAAAAATTACAGATATGATTTTCCACAAAATAATTTTGGGATTTTGGGTCACCACAACATGAGGAACTTTTTTAAAGGATAACAGCACTAGGAAGGTTGAAAATCACTGCTCTAAACTCCACAAAGATCAGATCCTTTATTTGTGAGAAAGAAACCTGTGAGATGGAACATGTTTTAGTTATCATGACGCTATAGCAAAGTAATGATTGAGTAATTCACTGAAGATTACACCATGGAAGAGTTAAAAAGCAGGAGTTTAAGCTTGTGGATTCTGGTCTACATCATTCCATGAACTTCATTAAGGGAAGCTGTCTCCTCTCCACTGGAGGAAGATCACATGACTCTCAATGAATGATAAAGAACATGGCATCCTTAGCTACTTCCATTCTATATCCTTGTGACATCTATCTAAAATTTGGTTTCTAGTTCTGTGGATCTTTTGCAAAAGTTATCCACTGCTCTTCAGCTAAATAATCTCAGGCTGCAATGAGTTAATGAGTTCAGCTTTTTATTATTGGCAAAGGTGTGTTGTGTTTCAGCCTTGTTAGAGAAAGAGCAAAACTGGAGATTCTCTTACAGGATAGCTTCTGCTGGGAAATGACTGAAATCTCCATTTTGTCTGAACTGATACCCCCTGTGTTTATCTGGTTTTGATTTCTTCTCTAACTTTTAATGTTAGTGTTTCTTGTACATAGTGATGGGCTTTTTTAAGATGGTTGTTTTCGTATTATGTATTTGACCATGTTCATCAATCATACTTGCTCCCTTTTTACTTCTTTCTATCCCTTCCTACTCATCCTCATCTGACCCCCAGACAATATACAGTCTGCATTAATGTAGTATATATGTATCTGATTTCATGTATCTATATAAAATATAGAATCTGGAAATAAGAGAAAACATGGAGCATTTGCTCTCACAGTCTGATTTCTTCAGCTTAAAATTATGATCACAGTTGCATTCAAATGGCTTGATTGTATTCTTCTTTATGGTTGATTAAGATTCAAATGTTCATGTGTGTGTGTGTGTGTGCACGTGTGTGTGAGAGAGAGAGAGATAGAGAGAGAGAAAGAGAGAATATTCATCTGTTGCTAGATACCAAGTCTGAGTCTATAACTTGGCTATTGTTGATAGTACTGCAATAGTTAACATATTCTAGCTCTGTTGTTAGGAACATTTCTACTGATTTTCATATTGGCTGGACCAATATAGTTTTATGAACATTGCACAATAGTTTTCTTGTCACCTTTATGTATAAACTTTATTATGTGGAATGAGACCAATTTGATGATGGTGAATGTTTTTTAATGTGTTGTTGAATTCTATTTGTAATACTTTATTAGAAACTCTTGCATCCATGTGCATCATGGAGACTAGACTATAGTTTTCTGTTTTTATTGTTGTTACCTTATCCAGTGTTGGCTTAAGAGTAGCGCTGACTTGATAAAATTCATTTGGTAACATTCCTTTCCTTTCTGTTTTACAGAATGATTTGAGTGTCATTGACATTGATTCTTTAAAAGTCTAATAGAATTCAGTAGTGGGCATAGCATCTGGCTTTCCTTCTTAATCATGACCTCATTTTTATTGTTCATTATAGGTTAGCTTAATTTTGTTTACAACTTCTTTGTATAGTCTTAGGAAGTTATATGTGTCTAGAAGCATACATTTTCCTAAGTTTTCTACTTTATTGCAATATACAGTTTCAGAGTTTACTCTACTGATCCTATTGTTATTTGTATCTATTGTAATGTCTCCATTTTGTTATATAATTTTAGTAAGCTTTGTATTTTCTCTCTTTCATGTGGCTAGTTGCAATAAGGGTTGGTCAATCTTTTTTCTCTATTCAAATATTCAACTCTGTTTTGATTCTCTGTATTTTTCCCTTTGCTTAAATTTGATTCATTTCTACCCCCTCTTTATTATTTTTCTGTATTTACTACTTCTAAATTTTACTTTTCCTGAAGTTTTTAAAACCTCAAGACGCGTTATGAAGTTACTTATTTGAAATGCCTTTATTTATATTGGCATTTGAATCTATAAACTCCCTTCTTCTTAGAATTCTTTGACTATTACAGGTTCTGATATGTTGTATTTCCACTTTCATTTGTAAATCTAAAAATACATGTATAATTAATATAAATTACACTTATATGTGCATTATATATTATATTATACTATGTATAAATATATTGTTATACCTACATAATAAATATAGTTTTTTTACACATGAATTAATGACAACAATACATTTATTTATATTTTTGTACATGGACAATTATAATATGAAGGCATCTTTGTAGCATGATATTCTTCTGAAAGAAGTGAAAGAAAGGAGTAAAGAATTAAGAATCATGTATACACCATATTTAAAATGTAGGATTATAAGGATAGAAAAGAGTACTGTATGGTACTATATAAAAGCTATCTTCATATTTCAGAAGGGCCATTATATTAGTTTGGAGGCTTCCAAAATGCTAAATAATTAAAAGGATTAATTGAATATATAGGATTGTTAACTCTAGAGATTTTTTTACACCTGTAATTTTTATGAACCTACAACAGCACCATTCACTTGACATCAGATAGACACTTTTGGACACAAAATTTGTGTGCCTGGCCTATATTTTCAAAGATAGATGATTCTATATGATTGCTGGGTCATTCAAGTGAATGCAGTGAAACTCATTAAAATATATTATTCATAAGTCTCTTGTTATAAATTGAGTGGTAACTAAATTCATTATTCCACAAGTGAATGGGGTCAAAGCAAAACATAAGTATCTTAACTATATTTCTCCTTCTAAATGCTTTGAAAAGATTTATCATATACTATTATAAGCAGGGGCCACAGGAGGAATTTATCAGTTTCCATTCCTAAGAAACCACATTTCTTTCATTTGTGATTTATGTAGAATTCATCCTGAAACTACATGGCGCAAAGACAAGATGTATTCTCTTTTGTAAAAAGGGACGATACTCCTTTAACAGAACACCTGGTGATCTTATTCATAAAGGGGCTATAACTCAGGGTTTATGAGGTGATCCAGGGGATAATTGAGAAACTCGGGATACTTGCTCACTTCTACCATATCTGGCTTATGTTATTTCTTAGCCAAGCTGTTGACCTTTCCCTCCTTCTTTTGTTAAGCTGTGGCACCACAAGGATTATGTATCCAAACAATTTTAGAGAACCTTTTTACCAAGAGAAAAGTATGGGGTTTAAATTTATTGAATACTGCTGCGTTTAACCTATTTAATTGGAACACGTTAATTAGTTCTAATTGCAAAGTTGTTCTAATTGGAAAATCAGGCATTACACTGCTATTGGTGTGCATGATTAAGCAGAATGACTGAGGTCACCAGCAGATTGTGTAAGATTTATGCCTGTGATTGATTAAGTATGAAAGTTAATCAATTTAATTTATGAGACTGATGTTTTTTCTTGCCTTTTGAAATTGCCTGTTTCTATCTTATTTTTATCAAGACATTGTGTGTTGAATGTCAACTAAACTACAGTAGCACTTCAATTTGTTTATTTTGGAAAAATGATGTGTTTATTTCTGATCTGAGTAATTTTAACATGGCTTTTGTGTCACTAATTAAGATTTTCAAGTTACTGGAGATAAAATTAGATTTTCTATTAAGAAAATTTAATTTTCTCAGGGAAATAATTCAGGCAACATGGGAAACTTAACCTATCAGTTCCATTAGTGGAGTTGATAGTTTATTGTCTTAAAACATATGCCAGGCAGCTTCTGGAACAAAGGTGTCCCTTTTTTAATCATCTCACTATCAATATGCTTTATGCTTTCCAATGAATATGCTGATAGTTGTAATAATAATTGCAAAATGAGGAACATTCATATAGTACTTATTATGTGTCAGATATTGTTCTAATTTCATTAAATATAATAACTAATTTAATACCTTAAATTATGTAAATGTATTTTCTTCTGGAAATCTCCTTTTATTAAAGTCACATTAGTAACATATATTCTTATGTGTTGGATGGTGGCTCCCACACAGTTGCAGACATACATGCTTGTCGTTAAAAGGTAAAAACCACTCACTCATGCCACATACACAAGTATGTGTATTTGAGATTGTTTTGTATTTAAGTTGAGTAAACTGACCACATTTGTGTGATTGAATCTAATTGCTATATCAGTGTGGGATCCCGAGAAGAAACCACATGTATTTGATGCTGACCTAGCTTCCTGAAGGGTAGCATGTAACTTTTTAACTAAGCTATTGTCTCCTCTCACTCTACCTTCCACTAAGAGACAGCATCCCATTTAAGGGCTTCTTTTAAGGAACTGGCTCATCTGACTGTAGGGGTGTTGGAGTATTTGATGTTCCTCTCACAGTCTGGCCATGCTGGCTCTCAGGAAAAAAAAAAAAATACTCTGGTTTGAGTCTGCAAGCTTCATGTCCCTTCCAGGAGCTTTAGTTTTTGGACACAGACTTAGATCAGAACTTTTTCTTCTTCAGGTTTGTTTTTACCTCCTTTATTTGATTAGAGGAAGTCTTTCTACACTACAGAGGGTGATGACTTAAAGGATAAATAGTGACTGTTGAAGTTCAAAATCATACAATGATGTACTGAGAAGGAGTTGGGTATTTTACAAGAGGGGAGCTGACATGTGAAATAACCATCACAGAACCTGAATTTATTATGAACACCATATATAAAACTAACAACAGCCATCACAATGCATATCAGTCACTAAAATGGTAATTCATGTGATATTTTTCTGCAGCTAGATAACAGTATTAATAACTTAGTCACATACCTGTAGTGTTAGACAAAATGGTAACAGAAGTTGACATTTGATTTACTGAACAACTTTTCTGGCCTCTTTTCCTGCTTTCACATCAAGGTTCCAAATTCTCTCACTGTTTAAAGGTCATTTATCTAAGTTTTGGAACAAAAGACAGAAACAGAAATATTTTCACAGAAACAAAAGAAAAAAAAACTTTTTTTTCTCTTTGCTAAAACGAACAAATATTGTCATATAGACCCCTTACTTTCCATTCTTCTTGTCTAAACTACAAGAAAAAAACTCTTAGGAAAAAAAAAAAAAAACTAAGCATTAGCGAGCATGGGGACAAATCTAGCATGCTACAGGCATTGAGGGAGAAATGGAAACCAGAGTGCTGAAAAACAAAACAAAACAAAACAAAAAACAACAAAAACTTCAGTTCTGCTATAAACCAGGACCTCTTTTAATACACTCAGTGTATTACAGGGAAAAGCACTACCCTTTTAAAATCATGACAACATGCAGCTCTCAGCTTTTTGATTATTTATTCTTTTTGTTATTATCTGCACATAATCCTAACTAAAAGCTTTTATATAATTTAGTAACAAATATTTTGGCCATGTTTCTTGGATATGCAAATAAAATATCTAAATTTGAGACATCAGCTTTAAAGATGTCTGTATCTCATCTCTGTATGTAAGAGAGATTCATTTTATAAGTTCTGTTTTATAGAGAACCTATATATATACATAATATATAGGATATATTATATATATAAAATATATATTATTATGTGGGGGGATTCTTTTGAAAACTTACAGCCACTGGTCCAACTAACCAAACTCTGGCTGCCTATGAATGCAAGGTCCAAGAATCTAGTAGTTGTTTAGTCTATGAGACTAGATGTCTTAGCTGCTCTTCAGTATATGCCAGAATCCAAAAGAAGTATATTCTAATGCCAGTGAAAGAATGGACTGGCCATTGAGGTAAGAGAAAGCAGGCAAAAACCTTATATTTTCTTCTTCTGCACCCTTTATGTAAGCTTCCATCGGAATTGAGGTCCAGATTAACGGCGACACACCTTCAATAATCTGGGTTGAAGTTTTATCTTCCCATCTCAAAGATCTGATTAAGAAGTGTGTCTTCCCACTTCAAAAGATTTAATTAAGAAACCATCTTTCACTTGTATGCCCACTAATTTGGGTTTTACTTAATCCCAAATGCAGTCAAATTTAAAACCAAAAGAACCACTGCAAATCCATCCCTAGTCAACTTCATACACAATCATATCTACTGATAGTATGCTTATTTTCTAAATGAAAATAACATCCAGGTCATAATTATACATAAATATGATGTAGCTAACTCAGGCACAATCACAAACTCATTTAACCAGGACATATTTACACCTAACATGAGATAACTATCAATCATACAACCACAAGCACTTTGTAACTATAGGCTAGGAGGCAATATCACTTTAGGGACATTATTTTAATATTTCAAACTTAAATATCATAACCATTGACATTCCCTTACTTATCCTCTTGTCTTAAGCACATCAAAAGCACAAAGTAGCCAGAAGGAAGTCTGAACCTCTAGTTCAGTAGACTATTTGTTTTGGTGCCTCACAGGAATGCTCCCCTTTCTGGATCAAAAGTTCTAGGCCAGCAGAATTTGGAAGGAGGAAGCAGTTTTTTACCCATGAATCACTAGGGTGATAATGAGTGGAACTACTCCCTTTTTTCCACTCCTTGGTTCCTGGACCCATAATCCTTTCTATGGGAGAAACCATGCCATATTATAGATACTGATTCAATAATGTTAAGGAAAAACCTGTCCCAGCCCTCCAAGATGCTGCCACCTAATTGATGCTGTAACGGTGTCTTCAACGGCCATTCCATCTCTCTATCAGGACAGTAGCTTCAAGATTTTGTGGACCATAACAAGATTCAATGGATCATGGACCCACTGTCACACTCCTCTGGCTATGAAGTGGGTTACTTGCTCAGAAGCGATACTGTATGAATGCTTTATGGTGGATAAGGAACGCTGAAAGTCTTCATATGGTGGGTTTTTTTTTAACTTTTTTTTCTTTATTTTTTATTTCTTCAAGTTACATCTCAATCGCAAGCCCCTCCCTACTCCCCCCTCCAGTTCCACCCTCCCACTCTCTTCTGCTTCAACCCACCCATCCCCTTCCTTTTTTTTTTAAGTTGAAGGTATAATTTTTCCCCCAACATCTCCCCCTTTCAGTCCAACAAATGGCTCTTTCTCTTATAATAATAAATACAATACAAAACAACAGAGGTAATTAGGCCACAGTTATGAGAGTTATATGGCTTAGCATACATTCCCAATGTCCAGGCTATATGTATTTGGCACCTGACTTTAACATTCTACTATCTAAACATCTCCATGAGTTTAAAGTTCTATATCCAACTCAACTTTCATCCTAACTTTCATCACAATCTTAAAAACATCTTCTTAGATCCAGAACACACTCTTGATTCCTAAACAACTCAAAATTTAACTATGAGACTCTAGCTATCTATTCTTAAACCACTTCAGAAACCTGAGAGGGATAAATATATCTGATTATATAGGAAGTGCAGGGCCTGCAGCTTCCAAAACTAAGAAATGACATAACAGTGGCTGCCTAGACAGTTCCCATTTTCTCTCTATACATTACAGCATCAATCTTCAGTCGTTTGGCCGCATTTCTCTGACAGACATTGATTGTAGAGCAGGAATTATGAAGGACTTGCCTACCCTGTCTTGGCAGAGCTAGGCTGTCGACTTACCTGCTTTCAAGTTTTGTCCTTTTTGGACAGCATTCTATCTGCAGTTGAAGCAAGGTTTTTTTTTTTTTTTTTTTTTCCTGCCAAGAGATAAGCTTGCCACTAATTCAATCATCTCCTACTGGAGATTCTTCAATGCTCATCTTCTACTTAGAGTAGAATATGGGGGTGCTGTCAGGAGTTGACATGTCTCAATATCAAAAAAATCTAAAGTTACAAAAAGATCTTTGAATGCCATATTCTGCAGATCTCTTGAGGTTTTTGAAGAGGCCCTAATCTATCTATTAGGATAAGCAAATGTTTATTGTCTCTTAGCAACTTGATTTCTGATTAGCTTAGAAAATAACTATAATAGACTGTCATAGTGCCTAGCAGAATGACAGGGTTGCATGACTATTAGTTTGCATTTCTTAATTATCCTAAACAGTTTATGACAATTAGTAGCAAAAGGCTGAAACTTCACATTTCATTTTTTTTTCTTAATTTTTTTTTACCCCCTAAGCCTTCCATCCCACTCCTCTGGAGTGGAGTGCCCTACATAACAGTCCCTCACCCCAGTTCAGAGGTCATATGAGGGCCAAGAGCCTTCTCATACATTGGGGGTCTACAAGGCAGTAACCTCAGTGAAAAGTGTCTCATTGCCAGGGAGAGAGAACTAAAAAACAAACAAACAAACAGACAAACAGATAAAAAAGAATAATAAATTAATTAATTAATTAAAAGTCTATGTCTATGTTCCCTTTGGTGTGTTGGTTGTAGTAGCGATATCCTGTACTATATAGCTAAAATCCTACTATAAGTGAATAGATGTCATATGCATCTTTCTGAGTCTGGGTTGGCTCACTCAGGATGAGCTTCTCTAGTTCCATCCATTTGGCTGCAAATTGCATAATTTCGTTGTTCCTGATAGCTGAATAATATTCCATTGTGTAGATGTACCACAGTTTTTTAATCCATTCTTTGATTGAGTGACATCTGGGTTGTTTCCAGTTTCTAGCTATTACAAATAAAGCTGCTATGAACACAGATGAGGAAACTTCCTTATGATTCCGTGAGGAGTCATTTGGGTGTATACCCAGAAGTGGTATGGCTGGGTCCTGAGGCAAAGTTATTCCAAGTTTTCTAAGAATTTGCCATACTGACCTCCATAGTGGTTGCACAAGCCTGCACTCCCACCAGCAATGGAGGAGGGTTCCCTTTCTCCACACCCTCACCAGCATGTGCTGTCATTTGAGCTTTTGATCTTAGCCATTCTGACAGGTGTGAGATGGAATCTCAGAGTTGTCTTGAGTTGCATTTCTCTGATGATTAAGGATGTTGTGCATTTCTTCAAGTGTCTCTCAGCCATTAGAGATTCCTCCTTTGTGAATTCTCTATTTAGCTCTGTCTCCCATTTTTTGATTGGATTATTTGGTTTCTTGGCATTTAATTTCTTGAGTTCTTTGTAGATTTTGGATATTAGCCCTCTGTCAGATGTGGGGTTGGTGAAGATTTTCTCCCAGTCTGTAGGCTGCTGTTTTGTTCGAATTACAGTATCTTTTGCCTTACAGAAGCTTTTCAGTTTCATGAGGTCCCATTTATTGATTGTTGGTCTCAGGTCCTGACCTGTTGGTGTTCTGTTCAGGAAGTTGTCACCTGTGCCAATGAGTTCGAGGGTTTTTTCCCACATTTTCTTCTAGTAGATTTAATGTGACAGGCCTTATGTTAAGGTCTTTGATCCACTTGGACTTAAGTTTTGTACAAGGTGATAAGTATGGGTCTAACTTCATATGGTGGTTTTTGAAGACTCATTATATGCAGAAATGCCAATCCATAACCAGAATAAATATCTATTCCAATAAACATTGTGTTTTTTTCCCATGGAGAAAGGTGTTCAGTGTTGTCAACCTATCATATCAGTGGCTCATTGTTGGTCTCTGCTGTTTCCAGATTTGACTCACAGCATCAGCTGTGGCCAGATCAGCCTGCGTGAGTGGCAGTCTTTGTTGTCAAGCCAAATCGTAACTCCCATCTTTAGTATCATGGCTACATTTTTCATGAGATTATTGGGCAATGGTAGGAATGGCTGGGCAAAGAGGCTGACTATCCACAAAATGAGTCATCCTATCTACTCTTTATTGAACTCCTCCTCAGCTGAAGTTTTGGAACAGCATTATTCCAAGTTTCTCCATGGGAAAAAAAAACCCAATGATTATTGGAGTAGATATTTATTCTGATTATGGATTTGCCTTTTCTGCATATAATGCCTCTTCAAAAACCACCATATGAAGACTTACAACATTCGTTATCCCCCATAAAGCATTGCACACAGTGTAGCTTCTGAGCAAGGAACTAACTTTTCCTTTTTGATGAGCATTTGCCTGGGACACAAGTGTTTTCCTATTCCTCACCCATTTGGAGCTATCTAGCCACATACTTCTTCCCCAGGTTACTTTCTCAGCCATGTTCCAATCATGTTCTTTACAAGTCCTTGAGGATCCTGCCAATCCATAAATCAGTGAAAAAGATAAATTAATAAAAAATAACTAAATAAAAATGATTATTAGCTTCATTCCATTTACCAGGAGATGTGCTGATCTGCTCAACTAAGAACAACACATCTGATACAGCACATGCAATGGGAGTCACCATCTGATTGAGATTTTGACAGCCAATTGTCTTTCACCATGATCTGTCTTGTCTTCTGCAATGGCCATATAGGAAAGCTAAACAGAGATATGATGGGAGCCAGCACCCCTGCATCTTTCAAGTCCTTCATGGTGGCACTAATTTCTTCATGTCCTCCAGGGATGTAATAGTGGTTCAAGTTCACCATTTTCCTCAACAGAAAAAACTCTAAAGAATTCCATTTATCCTTCCCCCAAAAGTAGCCTTCATTCTAAAGGTCAGTGAACCAATGTGTGGATTCTGCAAACTTCTAACTATAGCTATCCCAATTATACATTCAAGAACTGGATAAATAATAACAGGATGAGTTTGGGGACCCACTGAACCTGCTATGGATCAGACATCAGTCAAAACTCTATTAATCTCCTAACTGGAGGGTCACAATGGTTTTTGGTGTTTCCAAGAATCAGTGTCCATTCAGAACCAGTATCCAAGTCACCCTAGAAAGTATTTTGTTACATTTACCCTTCAGACATCTATGCAGACAAACTTTTGAAACTTTCTTAAAGAATGTTTGAGCTTCCATATCAAACGTAGACTCTCCACTCACTGGCCTGATAATAGTAAACTCAGACTGATCCAGTTTTACATTCCTTTCACTATTAAACCACACACTTAAAATTCATTTCAACACACACACCACCAGATTTCTGCTTGAATAAATTAACAAATTCATGTGTTCCTTAGTTGGAGCATACCTCCTCATGTACTATACTTTATACTTCACATCTAGGATCCTTTTTAGCCTTTAGTCTGGTTATAGGTCCAGAGGCAACTGTTGGTAAACTCTGAGGGAAATCAGTATTGTCTTGCCAAGCATCTCCTTAAGAGAAAATCATAACTTGTTTAGCAGACAATGAAGGATTAATTTTCTCAGTCAAAGATGAAAAAGGAAATATTTCAGAGGGTATGGGAGTAAATACATCTTCTCTTGAGAGTGGAGATACTTTTTCCTCAGGTAAGATAAAGCTTGAGAATCTGAGGATATGCAATTATCAGCTTTAATTGGGTCCTCCCATGCATCAACATCGTAGGTTATAGGATCTCATTCTTTAACAGTCAATGGCCTTACCTTAACCACCAATATACTCTGAGACTTAGACTTGAATTTTTGTTATTTCAGCAAACTTTACAGTGAGGGCTTGTTTTGATTTTCTACAACTTGACCGTGTGGCTGCTAGGGAGACGATTCATTTCCAGGCCACATTTAGAGACCTTTAGAATGGCTATGCATATATGGAGCTGTCAGTTTTATCACTGAGCTCATTGTTATCTTTGTCCTTCATCATATTGTGTAATGCTAGAAAGTGGTTAATTTTATCATAGAGCTCATTCTTTTTCTTTGTCAATTCATCCAGTGATGCTAGAAGCAACTGACCAGCATCGTAATTTTCATTATTTTTCTAAACATCTAGAAAGTTTTACATACAGTCACCAAATCAGTTGTCTCTTTGATGAATCAGGATAAACAAATGCAGTTGTTTCCTTAAGTTTGTAAATAGTTCTCACCATGGACTTTCAGTGCTCTCTGAACTTGTAGGAGGGACTTCAATAACTGGAGAGACTCTGGTACCTGTGGGTATTGGCAAATTAGAAAGCCTGTTCCAGATACTTGAAATCTTCCTCATTATACTTCTGTTGCTCTAGAAACACTTCTTGCACCAAAATCTGTGTTAGTTGGCATTCTCTAGAATAACAGAATGTATAGAATAAATGTCTCTCTATAAAAGAAATAGAATTTATTAAAATAACTTACATGCGGTGGTCCTGCTAATCTAACAGTGGCTGCTTGGAATGGAAAACTGAGGAATATAATAGTTGTTCAGTCTACAAGGCTGTATGTCTCAGTTGGTCTTCAGTGTATGCGAGAATCCTCCCAAAAATGTATGCTCTAATGTCAGTAAAGGAAATGACTTGCTAGTGAGATAGTGAGAGTGAGGGCAAGCAGACAGCAAAAGGGAACTTCTTTCTTCAATGCCCTTTATATATGCTGCCAGCAGAAGGTGTGGTACAGATTAAAGGTGGATTTTCCCAGCTCAAAGATCTAGATTAGAAGTTGGTCTTCCCACTTCAGGTGATTTAGTCAAGAAAATGCACCTCATATGTATGTCCATTCATTTGGGTTTTAGTGATTATGGATGTAGTCAAACTGACAACCTAGGACAGCCATAACATGTGTAAGTGAGAACACACACACACACACACACACACACACACACACACACACACGCCGACATACATATGAGGAAATCAAGCTCTCTTAGAAGAACAAACAAGGTAAACGCAAGGGACCAGGAAAGTACTTATCTATTGTTCTGAGTTTCTTATTAGTCCCTTTCCCATCTAATTTACAAAATAGTATGAATGATCTAAGATAATGTGTATCTCAAAGCAAATAATTAAAAGGAACACTGATATTATAAGCAAAATCAAAACAATAGGAGTAATAATACTTAATGTAGTATTGTGTGTGTGTAAGTCACCATCCATCTATGTACAAATTCACATACATAGTAATTATTGTGAAGGCCAAACGATATCCCTAGCTAGCATTACTTAGATGTCATTCAGATGTCTCTCACCTGTCTAGCAGTCACCAAGTAGTTTAGGCTTGTTGGCTTCTGAACCCCAGAGAGCCATGTGTATCTTTGCTATTATTGAATCTGGGAATACTCACCACCATATTGGAAAAACTACTGAATGTGGTTTCACCCAGAGACATTGCATGGCTTCAACCATATGAAATTATATGTAGGATTTTTTTCTATCAATTTAAAATTTTGTTGTAAATACATACAAGTGAGTATTTGTACATGATGTAAAATCAGAAATGAGAAATAAGTCTTTTCCCCAATAATGTTCACTATCCTAAGGTATAAAGTAGACAGATCTTACCATTTCCATGTGTTTTTTTTTCATCTGTTTTTGAGTTAATCCCTCCATTATTTAAAAGGCCATCAACTCATTATCAGGCAAGTGACAGCCAGTCTGTTACATGCAATGACTGAGACTGAAGTTGTCTTTATTTCCAGTCCCAGGTTAAGCAGTGCTACATCTCAAATGAACAAACAAACAAGACCTTGTTGTTCATGAAGAATGTGGTAATCCATTAAGTATTTCACAACAAATCTGGCAAGATTTCTTGGTGGCTAAAGACTTTTATGGCCAAGTTAGACTCACCAAGTTTCATCCTGCATACTCACACTATAAGAAAAATGTAGACAATTTGTGCAGATTGTCCTTTGACCTCCAACATGTGGGTTATGTCTTATGCATGTGTGTGTATACAGTCACACTCACACACACACTATTGATTTTAAAAATAGATTATTTCACTATATTTAATAGCAAATTGATAATATGTATAGAATTATGCAGAACAATATGGTAACCACTGAATATATACTGTTCAGAAGAATTTAAAAAATGACTAGAACAAATTGAATATTTACTAAAAGTTGCAATTCACACTCAAATTTGAAGACTTTGTGAAACAAGAAATGTATAATGTTTCTTGAATATAGTTAAGTAATTATTTGTTGAAATAAAGAATGTTACATGAGCTATGCAATTGTATTAATTTAATTCTTTTTCTGATTATTCAGTTTATTATTATTTATTATTACTATTTAACTATTTTCTAGGAAAAATAATAAAACCTATGAGTCTGACAAATGTTACCTTCTCATAAGTTGCAATATTTCCGTCACATACTGCTAATCTAGATGACAAATGTAGTCTGAATGCAACACTTCATTTTTGTTACCTTTGACAGCTGCATGCATATAAGTTCTTAGCCCATGCTATATGATTGAATTTTTGAAGCATGTTGAGCTTATTCATATGAGAAGGAATAGATTCAGAACTACAGAAATGAGACATTTTTTGATACCAAAAACATTATGAATTTTATTGCATATGTGAAAAATTCATGCATCCATCACAGAAACTGCTATTTAGAACAGACTCATTCTATTTAGCTATGATGGTATAGAAGACTTACTTGTATAGAAGATATTGCTGAGGTGAGATTAGGCAGTTATAATCAATTTGCAAAATAAATTAGGCTATCATGTTGCATGTAAATATTTTGAAATCAGGTAGAAGCATTAAGATTGATACCACAGATCTATATATCATGTGTACAGAATATTGAAATCAAAACAAAAAATAAGTAATTTTTATTTATGGGCAATTTTATGTTACCTTATATTCATAGTAAAACCTGAGTGAATATTCTGAATTAAACTTTTGTTATTTTTTTCATTAATGTATATGTAAAATGTCATAGTAAGTGGCATGAATACACTTGATAACATGTCATATCATTTCATGTTGGTGTCTCTACCCCCCACCTACTGCAACATTTTACACATGTCAACATAAATATAATGCTCATTTAGCTTGTATTATGTTAGTTCTAAGTTTAATTATTTCTTTAGATGAAAAAAATAATAGCCATAACATCTTGAATGCAATCATTCTTTAATTTGTTCATAAACATGAAGTGTCTTTTATGTCTGGTTGCTTCATATTACCCTGAATAAAATAAAATAAACATATCCAACCAGCAGGAAAAGAAAGCTTGTGTTATTCATCAAAACATGTGGGTACCTGAAGAGGGCTTAGATATCTCATCATTTCAACTTTCTTACCAGTCAGATCAATATAATTTCTCTAAAGTCGGTTGTCACTAGAATTAAGTCAGAGAGAAAAAAGAAAATCAGAGTCTGGAAGTGGCCATACAACAGCTTTGAAACAACAACAACAGCAAAAAATTCCAGAAGAATAACAAACCAGAAAATTTATTTAACTTGTATAAACCAAACTTCTTCAATCTTCTAAAACCCAATAATAGGTATTATATTATTTTATAGAATGATATTGAAAACTAAAGTTGAATTATTCTACATATCTTTGCATTTAAGGATGTGTGTTTAATTTACAGACTTAGTATTACAGTTCAAATTCAGATCCTAGAATTTTCAATTGTCTAAACCTTTAACTCTGTTTCTTTTTTTTTCCTTTATTTTTTATTTCTTCAAGTTACATCTCAATCACAGTCCCTTCCCTATTCCCCCTCCAGTCCCACCCTCCCACCCTCCCACCCTCAACCCCCCATCCTCTTCCCTTTTTTTTTCTTTTAAGTTTAAGGTATATCTTATTTCCCCCTACAGTTTGCCCTTTCAGTCCAACAAATGGCTCTTTCTCTTATAATAATAAATACAATACAAAACAACAGAGGTAATTAGGCAAACACTTATGGGGGTTATATGGCTTAATGTACATTCCCAATGACCAGTCCATATGTATTTGGTACCTGACTTTAAAGTTCTACTATCTAAACATCTCCATGAGTTTAAAGGTCTATATCTGACTCAACATTCATACTAACATGCAACACAATTTTAAAAGTATCTTCTTAGATCTATAACACTCTCTTGACTCCTAAACAACTCAAAATTTAATTATGAGACTCTAGCTATCTGTTCTTCAACCACCTCAGAGACCTGAGAGGGATAAATATATCTGATTTTATAGGAAGTACAGGGCCTGCAGCTTCCCAAACTAAGAAATGACATACCAGTGGCTGCCTGGACAGTTCCCATTTTCTCTCCACACATTACAGCAGCGATCTTCAGTCATTTGGCCCCGTTTCTCTGACAGACATTGATTGTAGAGCAGGGGTTATGAAGGATTTACCTACCCTGTCTTGGCAGAGCTAGGCTGTCGACTTACCTGCTTCCAGGTTTTGTCCTTTTTGGACAGCATTCTGTCTACAGTTGGAGCAAGGGGCTTTTCCTACCAAGAGATAGGCTTGTGACTAATTCAGTCATCTCCGACTGGAGATTCTTCAATGCTCATCTTCTACTTGGAGGAGAATAGGGAGTGCTGTCAGGAGTTGATATGTCTTGATATAAAAATATCTAAAGTTACGAAACATCTTTGAATGCCATATTCTGCAGATCTCTTGAGGTTTTTGAAGAGGCCCTATCTATCTGTTATATTAGGGTAAACAGATGTTGCTTGTCTCTTAGCAGGTTTATTTCTGTTAGCTTAGCAAGCAACTATAATAGGCTGTGTAGGGGTTAGATAAATTTGATTTAGAAAATATATAGGGGTTTCTGATACTGTCTCTTAATTTGGGGCATGAAGAGCATTATCAGTATGTGGACTAAAAACAGGAAACAGACAGGAGACTTAATAGACTGAAAAACAAGGTTGAAGTCAGGAAAAACAGGAAAGACTCAATAGACTGAAAAACAAAGTTGAAGTCAGGAAAACAGGGAAGACTTAATGGACTTGAAGAAACAAATATCTGGCCTGACATTGTTTTCAGCTGCTAAGTGGGCGGAGCCCAAATTAAGCTGAAACAGAGTTCCTCCTATTTAAGGACAGTGCATGGAGCCCAGAAGAAAAAGAGGCCCCTGATGCTCGAGAGCTCCAAGAGTCCTGCTGAAAAATGGGCTGGCCGTTGGTGGCCAGCTCTCTCCCTGAAGCAGAAAGAAGCCGGTGAGCAAAGAAAGCCTGAGCAAGACACCAAAAGGCCAAGGACTGGATCCTGTGGCTCAGCTTTTGCCTGGAGCGGTTTGATCTGTCAGATCAGTGGCCTAGGGGAAACTGTGCCTGTCTTTGGAGACTGAGGCAGAGCAGCTGAGTTCCTGATTCAAAAGAAGTAGGTTGGCCTGCATATGGCTGGGGTCTCCCACAGAGAAGAAAGCATGAAGCCTTGTTTAAGGTGAGACTGCAATAACCAACTTACCCTGACGAACCTGCATCTGAGAGATCCAGAAAAAGGACTGCTAAGTGTGTTAAAGAATCTACAACAAAGACTGTGTTCCTGATGATTGAGGACCTGCCCCAGAGACTGTATCATTCTAAAAGGTTAGAAAAATAATTATCAATAGGTTTAGTGGATAGGTTAAAGGGGTTGTAAGAGTTTATAGGATTAATAGTTAAGAAATTGTTGGTGTTTGTTATAAGTGAATTTAGTAATAAGTAAATAAGTGTTAAATAATAATTTAAAAGATCGGTTACAAGAATGACCGGCTTGCATAACCATTAGTTTGCATTTCTTAATTATCCTAAACAGTTTATGACAATTAGTAGTAAAAGGCTGAAACATCACATTTCATTTTTTTTCTTTAACTCCTAACCCTTCCATCCCATTTCTCTGGGGTGGAGTGTCCTTATATAACAGTCCCTCATCTCATTTGAGAGGTTGTATGAGGGCCAAGAGCCTCTTCATTCATTGGGGATCTACAAAGAAGTATCATCAGTGAAAAGTGTCTTGTTGCCTGGGAGAGAGAACTACTAAACAAACAAACCAATAAGCATACAATAGATAAAAAAGACTAAAAAATAGAAAAAATATAACTAATATATAAAAAATAAATAAAGAATAAAAATTAAAAATAAGAAGTCTATGTCCAAGTTCCCTTGGTGTGTGAGTTGTAGTATAGACACCTTCTACTATATAGCTAAAATCCTACTATAAGTGAATAGATGCCATATGTGTCCTTCTGAGTCTGGGTTAGTTCACTCAGGATTAGCTTTTCTAGTTCCATCCATTTGGCTGCAAATTGCATAATTTCATTGTTCCTGATAGCTGAATAATATTCCATTGTGTAGATGTACCACAGTTTTTTAACCCATTCTTCGGTTGAGGGACATCTGGGTTGTTTCCAGTTTCTAGCTATTACAAATAAGGCTGCTATAAACATAGATGAGGAAACTTCCTTATGATTCTGTGAAGAGTCATTTGGGTGTATACCCAGAAGTGGTGCGGCTGGGTCCTGAGGCATAGCTATTCCAAGTTTTCTAAGATATCTCCAGACTGACCTCCATAATGGTTCCACAAGCCTGCATTCCCACCAGCAATGGAGTAGGGTACCCCTTTCTCCACACCCTCACCAGCATGTGCTGTCATTTGAGTTTTTGATCCTAGCCATTCTGACAGGTGTGAGATGGAATCTCAGAGTCGTCTTGAGTTGCATTTCTCTGATGATTAAGGACTTTGAGCATTTCTTCAAGTGTCTCTCAGCCATTAGAAATTCCTCCTTTGTGAATTCTCTATTTAGCTCTGTCCCCCATTTTTTGATTGGATTATTTGGTTTCTTGGCATTTAGTTTCTTGTGTTCTTTGTAGATTTTGGATATTAGCCCTCTGTCAGATGTGGGGTTGGTGAAGATTTTCTCCCAGTCTGTAGGCTGCCATTTTGTTCGAATGACAGTGTCCTTTGCCTTACAGAAGCTTTTCAGTTTCATGAGGTCCCATTTATTGATTGTTGATCTCAAGTCCTGAGCTGTTATTGTTCTGTTCAGGAAGTTGTCGCCTGTGCCAATTAGTTCGAGGGTTTCTCCCACTTTTTCTTCTAGTAGATTTAGTGTAACCAGCCTTATGTTAAGGTCTTTGACCACTTGGACTTAAGTTTTGTACAACGTGATAAGTATGGGTCTAACTTCATTCTTTTACAAATGGACATCCAGTTGGACCAGCACCATTTGTTGAAGATGCTGTCCTTCTTCCATTGTGCCATTTTGGCTTCTTTGTCAAAAATTAGGTGACCATAAGTGTGTGGGTCTATTTCTGGATCTTCAATTCGATTCCATTGTTCTACTGGTCTGTTTCTATACCAATACCATGCTGTTTTTACAACTATTGCTCTGTAGTACAGCTTGAAATCTGGGATGGTAATACCTCCAGATATTTTTTTATTGTACAGGATTGATTTAATTATTCTGGGCTTTTTGTTGTTCCATATGAAATTGAGTTCATTTCAACTCTACTACCAAGGTCCTGTAGTCATTGGGCTTGGGATTTTCATTGAACCATATTCTTTATCATTAACTTTCAAATAGTTTGGACTAATCTTGATGTCCTGCAATACATTTAAATTATAATGTGGTATTCTATATATCAAAATGAAAGTTACCCAAAGTTTGGAATCTGATAGAAAGAACAATAGAATTTTAGCTACAGTCTTGAAAGAGATGGTCTGATTTTGTTTCACAATGTCATTTTGTTACTATTTGTCATTAGCTAACTATCTATTAAGTTATTTTCTAAATCTCCTAGAGAATAGTGTAGAGAATTCTGGCATGTGAATGTACATAATTGTGATGCAGATTTTTGAGGGCAAAAAGTTGCACATTCTTCATTTGACTTTCAATGTTAGCAATAATTGATCAGCTTTCTATTTGAATTGGCCTTTCAGTTTCCTATTAGCTCAAATTCATGTGGCTACATTCTCTTCTAAATGGGGAGCACTGAGCAGAGAGTAGCATGTGGACATTCTTGCCATACTTTTGTCATAAGGACATTTGGTCTTTCAACATTAACTATTATATCAGGGTAAGTTTTTTCTCCATGACCTTTAGCCGTGAGAGAAAGTTCCCTCTACACCTGCTTTGCCATGATTTTTTATTGGAAATAGTTGATAGATTTTTTTTCTCTAAAGGCCATTTTCTATATTTACTGAAATATTTTTTCCAGTTTCTTACTATGGAGAATTGTATTTTTTTTTTAATTTTAAACCAGCCTTGGATTCCTAAGTTAAAACTCAACTGATAGTATCCATTTTAACTTCTTTACAACACCAGAAACAGTGGGTTTTAATTATTCATTTATTTATCATTCGGGTATTCTTTTCATTAATGTGTTTAAGAAAATGTCACAATAAGTGGGATTTAAAAATAAATGATATATCATTTTACATCATTCTATGTTGGTGCATTTATTTTACAGTATTTGTAAGACTGTATACAGATTAAAGCTAGCTCATAAAGTGAGTTGGATACTACACGTTTTCCTAAAATATTTCAGGAATTTGTATGTATATGGTGTTACTCACCCTTGAGTATTCCAACCAACATCACAACTGTACAAAATACAACCTGAATTTATATAGAAAAGCTGTAGACATTTATTTTATAAACTTCTTCTCACAGGAAATTTGTCCTTACAGATGTTTCCAATTTCACAATAAGTATAGAGTATATTGGCATAACGTTTGTCCTAATGTCTCTGAAATGTCTTAATTACTGAAACAGTAATGTAATTTTAGTGAAAGATACATATAATTTGTTTCTGTACTGTATGGCTAAAATCCAATTATAAGTCAATAGATGCCGTGCATCTTTCTTAGTCTGGATTAGCTCACTCAAGATGAGGTTTTCTAGTTCCATTTGGCTACAAATTACATGATTTTCTTGTCTCTGATAGCTGAATATTATTCCATTGTGTAAATCTACCACAATATTTTTTATTCATTTGTCAGTTGAGGGAAATTTTGCAAAAATTGTTGATAATTATATTGATTTTCTCCACAAACCAGTTTTCTACCTCATTGTTTTCTGTCCTTACATACCAATTATCTATACTTTTTTCTTAATTATTTCTGTATGTTCATGTTTGATTTACTCGGACTTGGGTAGTCTTAAAATAGATGATGAGCACATTTATTTTTATCTTCTTTATTTCTAATGTAAGCATTGAACATATTTCAATTTTGTTCTGTTTTCTCTATCTCCAACATGTCATGAAAGTCAAATTTGTTTTAGTCTCTTCATAATATTTACTGCCATTCTTTTACAATTTTTTTAATGAACATGTCAAAAAAGTACAGTAAATATTTATAAATTTTGAAGTTTTATTCCAGAGAACTTTGTTTTAAATTTCTAAATAATACCATTATAATCAGAAGGCAGAGTTGATATATCTTGTCATTTTTAATTTGTTGTGATAGGATCTTTGATTTCTAAGTAAGGTCTATGTTGGTGAGTAATCAGAAATGTTTGCAAATAAAATTTTTGTTTTGGGACTGGAGGAATCAGTGGTTAAAGGTACTAGTTGCTCTTACTAGTACCTTTAACCTGTGTTCAATTCTCAGCACCCACACGACAGCTCACAACTGTCTACACAGAAAATATTTGATTGTTTGATTTTCCTATATTCTTTCTTAATATCTGTTGATCTTTTGTAGCAACTATTAACATCTTGTACTTACTTGTAAGTGTCATCTTTTTGCAAACAGTTTTGTCTTATGGATTTTCCAACTTTGCTTTTATGCTCACTTGGGACCATTTCTTCTTCCAGATAAAGCACCCACTTTATTTTCTTATGTCTCAAAGCCACTTGACTTGAAATCAGTTTTCAAGAATTTTCATATTCCTGTATATTTACTGCTTTTTAACTTTATTCCTTTACTATATTTCATATAAGAAGTGTATTTATTGTTGAATCATTTGTGATTTTATGCAATCTGAAAAATTCATTTTAAATGGATGCATTTCCAATCAATTACATTAGATTTTTTTTCTCTAAAGGCCATTTTCTATATTTACTGAAATATTTTTTTCCATTTCTTACTATGGAGAATTGTATTTTTTTTATTTTAAACCAGCCTTGCATTCCTAAGTTAAAACTCAACTGATAGTATCCATTTTAACTTCTTTACAACACCATGTAATTATTTATTTGTTTTTGTTTCAATGGATCTCTATGGCATCTATTTTCCTGTAGTCCCATTTATTCTTGTTATCCTTTCCCCCTTCAATATTTGTCCACACTAATGGCTTTTTAAACTAGGTTTCATCTGTCTTTTGAATCTCAGACTTACTATCCTTCTTAGTAGTAAGTCTCCATTTAAATTTGGGAACAAAGTAATCGTGGTACAGAGAACCCAATGTTAGCATGGCAACTGGACCCAAAACAAATCTACTCGAGGTCCTAGAGAGACATCAGTGGGCGAAACAAAATTCACCAGAAAAAAATAAAAACACTTTAGAGAAGAAACACAATTGTTTATCTAAAATACTTAAAACATAAACTCTAGAAACAGCCTAAGGAAACAGTGTGGAACATACTTGCTAGGTTTAAAATCATTAATAAATGATAAATAAATAAATATCCATTTGCAGATATTTTTAGAAAAGTTATGTTTTAACAGTGCATATTTCAGTTGAGATTATAAACATTTTTGAAGCCAATATCCAAGAATGAAGGTTCATTGGTTTTAATAGATTTATCTGTCTTCTTCAGGCCTGGTTTTAGTTGTGAATTTTAGTGCTCCTCTGTTGAGTGTGATCATAAAAATTAACTCTGTGTTTATTTTTTCAGTGAACATCTTGAGGCTAAGTAACTTTGTACTTTACACTCAGCACCTCACTTTAGTATACCTTCCATTCTTACAAATCAACCCTGTCATGTATTCATTTGAGCAGTTCAAAGTAATTTATCTAGCATTTTTAGTTGTTTTTTCAATAGAAAGGATCTGTCTGTTCTCCATCTGCCACACTGGCAGGAAATTTTATTCATTCCTAATCATAGTTCTGTAATCCATTCTGTGTATGTTCTACAATACATAATAACAATGATGAGAATGAGTTCACTAATTCCATCTCCAATGTGAAGATAAATATTAATTAGGCAAATAATTGACTATTTCTTAGCGATTCCAAGGGAATGAAGTCATACTAAAACTCGTTTTTCTTATTCTGTCTACTGTTGTTAAGTGCAATCCCCTGAAATAAACACAAAGTAAAGTGTGATCCGTGAACCCAATGCAGAATCTGGGACTATTTTCCTACTGAATTGCTCTTCTTATACTTATAATTATAAGTACAACTCTTTCCATTATATTCTTATATTAGATGTGCATTTTACATGAAATATTCAACAATATCTTTAGCACCTATCTGCTCTTTCCCACAGTAAATAAATCATTCACACATAACTCCTACCTGTAGGCTACGACTCTGGACACGTATGTGATAGAAAATACATGTTGGACTAAAAATAGAATAATTAATTCACTTGCAATGCTGAAAAATGAAGAACGTGGGAATCATTTCACATGTGCTTCGATCCAACAGCTCCACTAATAGAAACAGAAATCTGATTCCTGTCAATTCTTTCTTCATAACCATATTTACTTCTCCAGCAGACTCCAGGCAGTGTGATATCAGACCTCACTGTGTAAGCTGTGTAGTTTACGGCAGATTCTCAGTATAACATGCTGACATTATGTCCTCCAAAAGTGGGGAGGGAAGAAACAATGCTTAACAGCTAAGCAAAAGACTTGAAAGAGAAAGCGTAATGTTCTCTCTAGTAGAAAAACCTAGGGCCATGGGCCAAAGGGAGTATTGGTCTGTGAGTGAGCAAACTAAGCTTAAGACAATGTGACAGGCTGACTGACATGAGACAGGAACTGAGGATAACTTGGACTGATTGTATCTAAAACAGGTGACTGATGACAACAGTGGAAACAGAGGCTTTTATCAAAGACACAGAACTCAGGTTTAGTCAGGTCTATGTGAGTTCCAGGTTGCTGAGGCTACATAGTAAGATCCTGTCTCAAAAACAAGCAAGCAACAATAGGAACAATTACATGGATGCTAGAGAAACAACTTCTACTACCAATGTTGTCTCCCAGCATCTTCTAAAACAGGAATCTATATCATCATGGAAACATGTTGAATTCTAATTATTCAGTGTAGTCAAGTGAAATTTCAAATCTTTAACAACAAATTGACACTAAGCTAAGTTTCTCTGGCAGTAATTCACTAGTCTTACGTTGTATGTTTCTGTTTGTTTAAGTAGCCATAAGATAAAGATTAATACCTATGTTTTCAGTGTCAGACTTTTCACTATCATTCCTGTAGGTTGAGCTTTTCAGCATCTTGGCTCTGTCAGCTGTCATATTGACTTACCTTTCTAGTCTGGGGTCACCTGAAAATATGATAAGCATGCTTTTTTTAACTTCACCCACCCTGTAGATAAAAACATTCACCAGGAAAGGCCAAATATACTGTTTTTGTTTACTTTTTTTATTCAGATGTAAAAGAAAAAATCCTTGAATAAATAACCATGACTACATGATAAAAACCAAGGTTGAAAACACTCACATTTTTATTCTATTTAACTGCATATTATCCTAAGTTGACAATGCTAATATAAACATTCACAGTCATGATTATGGGCAATGAAACAATATAAAGGTCATGTTCTTTTCTTCCTTTTTGAAGAATTTATGGCTTAAAATATGCCAAAGACAACAATTTTGTATTTTATGCATTTATTTTAGTTATGAGAAAACAGACAAAAGATGGCAAATTGCTGGTATATGAGGTGAGCATGTATTACTTCACCTGCTATACAAGAAAGTATTATGAGAATTATTGTATACTCTTGCCTATGTGGCTGATATTACAAGAAAGTCATTTCAATCTCCACTTTGTGTCTCTTGTTTTTCATGGTCTTTTTCTCACCCCAGTCTGCTCTCTTTCCTACTTATTTTTACCTGTCAATATATAACATTGTCTGGTGTTACCTTTGGTAAAATGTGTTGACTAAATTATGTAATATAAATTATTCTGAGTACCTTTCACTATAAAACTTGTAGTATGCCAAGTAAAAGGAAAAGCTACCAATTCAGGATAAATGAGGAGAGATAAACAAGCTTATGACTGATATTTTTAAGAGGAATTATTTTCCTAACCCAGAGATAAAGCCAAAAAAGGAAATTTTCCTCAGGATCTCCTTGAGCTAATACTATTAATTTTTGGAAGTTTTGTTTTCTGAATTTGTTCGTATTATTAAAGACAATACCACAGCCTCACCTAGGCAAAAGCCAATGTCTAATCCCTTTATACTCATTAACAGTGTAGGTCAGGTATTGCCAAACATCACAGGATAATTATAACAGCAGCCCAGCTCTGGTTTTTCATCTCATCTCATCTTTGAGGTTCTTCTACTGGAATATTCTCAGTTTATTTCATTAATCTCCATTCTGCCTCTTCCATCATTGAAATCAAAATATAGATCATTCTGATATTAACATATGAAACTAAGACTTAATTAGCTTTTGACTCTAATCTGACTTTAGGAAGGTTAACACTCTTCTTGTGAATTCTACCTAGTATATAATACAACTCATACAGCTCCCACCCTACCCTCCTCTGTGTAAAGCCTCCCATCCTGCTCCCTATCCCCACTCCCCTTCTCCTCAGAAAAATGGAGCCCCCCTCACACCATGCCACCTCAGCACATCTTATCACATCAGAGCTAAACACATCCTCTTCCACTGAGGCCAGGCACAGCAGACCCACTAGAGGGGAGTGATCTAGATGCAGACATTAGAGTCCATGTCAGAGACAGCCCCAGTTCCACTTGCTAAGAGACCCACTTGACAACCACACTGCCCAGCAGTTACCTAGGTGGGCGGCCTAAGTACAGTTTATGCATGCTCTTTGTTTGGTGTTTCAGTCTCTGTGTCCCCCATTGACATAGCTTAGTTGAATCTGTGGACCCTCTTCTGGTTCTAGTACCCTCGCCATATCCTTATATCCTTGCCTTACTCTTCCACAAGGCACCTTGAATTCAGTCTAATGTTTGGGAGTGAGTCTCAGCATCTGTTATGCAAGAGTAACAGAGTATCATTAATAGTGACAATGGTTGGCTCTCTCCATTGGGGTAGGTTATGCTATCCATAGCTTTATCCTTGCACATCTTGTGCAGGGTAAATTTTGGTTCGAAGGTTTTGTGAATGGATCGATGATCCTCCCCTCCTTCACTTGAAGTCCTGTCCTGGCTAGTAGGTAACCTCTCTAGTCTCCATGTTTACTGTTGCTAGGAGTCTCAGCTAGAGTCACCTCTATATCCTCCCAGGGATGACCCAGTCACAGGTCGCCAACTTGTCTTAGAGATGCTCCCCCATTTGCCTTCTCTCCCCCAGTCCTCTCACTTCCAGCCCTTACTCTCCCCACATCTGTTCCCTACCCTTCTTCCTTCCTCTCTCCCTCTCCTACTCGGTTCCCTCTCTTTATTCACTTCTGCTGTCTACTCTATTTCCCCTCTGAGTGAGATTCAAGCATCTTTCCTTGGGCCCTCCTGGTTACTTAGCTTCTTTTGGATCTATGGATTGTAGTATGATTATCCTGTACTATATGACTAATCTGATTGTAAATGATTACATACTATGTGTCTCTTTCTGGATTGGGTTGCCTAACTCAGGATAATATTTTCTAGAATCATCCATTTGCCTGTGAAATTCATGATTTTCTTGTTTTTAATAGCTGAGTAGTATTCCATTACATAAATGTACCACCTTGTCTTTAACCATTCTTTGGTTGAGGGACATCTAGGCTGTTTCCAGTTTCTGGCTATTATGAACAAAACCGCTATGAACATAGTTGAGCAAATATCCTTGCAGTATGGTAGTGGATCTTTTGGGTATATCCCCAGGAGTAGTATAGCAGGTCTTGTGGTAGAATTATTCCCAATTTTCTGAGAAAGCACCAGATTGATTTCCACAGTGGTTGCACATTTGCACTCCTACCAGAAATGGAACAGTATTCCCCTTTCTCTGCATCCTTGCCCACAAGCACTATTTCAGATTTTGATCTTAAACATTCTGCCATGTGTAAGATGGAATCTGGGAGTTGTTTTGATTTATATGTCCCTGATGAATAAGAGCATTTGGGATTCCTTTAAGTGCTTATCAGCCATTAGAGATTCCTCTGTTGAGAATTCTTAGTTTAGCTCTGTCTCCATTTTTTAAATTGGATTATTTGGTTTGTTGATGAAACAGACCAGTTGATCAATGTAGTCAAAGACCCAGAAATAGGCACACAAACTTACAGATACTTGATTTTGACAAAGAAGCCAACAGCATAGGACACCAACAACAAAAAGTCACCTTCAAATGGTGTGGGTCCAAGTGGATGATTGCACGTAGAAAAATGGAAATTGATCCACATTTATCTGCCTTCACAAAACTCAAGAGCAACTGGTTCAATTGCTTCAATGTAAACCCAGAAACACTAAGTCTCTCAGAAGAGAAGCTGGCGAATAGTCACTCATGGTCGTAAGAAGCCACTTGCTGACCAGAACACCAACAGCTCAGGATCTAAGATCAACAATTAATAAATGAGACCTCATGAAACTGAAAAGCTTCTTTAAGACAATGGACACTGTCAATAGAACAAGATGGCAGCCTACAAATTGGGAAAAGATCTTTACCAACCTTATATCCAATAGAGGGCTAATATCAAAAATATGTAAAGAACTAAAGAAATTAAACACCAACAATCCTAATAATTCTATTATACATCTTTTCAGTGTTCATATGCATTAACTAAGTTTTCTTACTCTTTTAAATTCAAGATATTCATCTTCTCTATAATTAAAAGCCATATTTGTAGGTTTTAGTTGATGTAGAATCTATGGTAATTTTAATATCTACTTTTTTATTATGTCACCATATATTATTATTTCACCGCTAAAATAATACACATACATTTAGGTTATAATTTATTTTACTGAATAGTAGGTATGTGAATCTCTAAATTTATATTACCAAATTTGTTTATAATTTATAGAATTTAAAGGCATAAATTTCAGTATATTTTGTAGTTATGTTCATTTGCAGCTTCCTATTTCAAATGGTATAAAATATGCACAATAGTCTCTTGTAAATGTCAGGAAACCAGAGAGAAATGCTATAATAAAGGGGATTGAGGTTATATCTATATAGACAAATGATATATATGATGGGGAAATAGGTAGGTGATAGATAGATAGATGAAAGATAGATAGATAATTATGGATACATATAATATAACACAGATATGATAATTATCACATTTATCAAAATAAATTTTCATATTAAATTCTGGATTATGATAATTCACAAATTATTTTTTCCTTTATGATAATCTGATCATATATTTAGTACTATAAACAGTGACTCAAACAATTGTCTTTCAGAATAGTAACATTTTTAGCAGACATTGGTACAGCACCAATTTAACTCCTTCACACAAGTGTCTTTTCACAATTCAACTTGACCTTGAATGTGATTGCTTTCCTAGCTGCAAGTGTTGTTCTTAAATATATGATGTATCCCATGTTGTCAGATGGGTGGCAGTTCTGAAATGTGTAAAATTAGAGTGAGATCTACAGCTAGGTGCACAGTTTGCAAGGCCAGATCTAGGCCTGTTGTGAAGAAGTGTTGACTGTTAAAGAATATTAGCCAGAAAATATGTACCATTCCTTAGCAAACCAATATTCAACAAGTTTTACTTCCTTGCTTGGCAGAAATTCATATGAACTATAAACTCTTGCTCAGACTATTTTCCTGGTCATACCTTGTGAGAAATATACGGGGAGAGAAAAGTCCTAGGCTAGATGCATCCTGGTAGCCAATTGCTGCTTGTTTTCAGCTTTTAAAAAACATGAAGAAAGGCATGGCACCACTAGACTGTACGAAGAATTTGTTTTTTTTTTTTATGTTTTCCTTTTACATTTGAATGACTGCTCAATCATGTTGTATTTCCACTCATTTGTTAAAAATCCACTCATTTCCAACAAAAGGAGAAAAAAAATTAACCAATATGGAAATAGCGATCTCCTCCTGTTTTCCACTTAGAAGACAGTAGTAAGAAGGATTGATCAATGCTAAAATCCAATTGTAAAATGCAATTGTAATGTGAAGACTACAGGTGCTACCAAGCTGGTAAAGCAGTATTACCACACAGGTGACATGAAAATTGATGAATAATCCAATGTAGACTTGGGAAAAGATTGAGACATGGATCCAGGTAATGGCCTTGGGAGAAGATTCATGAGTTTCCCAAAAAAGCACTAAGCAAACCTAACTATGGCACCCTGAGGGATGTTAGCATTAGAGATTTAAGTGATTTCAATCAATATTAAATACCAAAATATCAACATAGTTTTCTTGATAAAATGAAATTAACAGGCTCGGTCAAACAGAAGGCAGCGGGACATTAAAAGTACAGTTGGTGGGACATGAAAAAGACTCCATTCATTCCTTCATCGAGTGTTCATTGTACCACACAATGAACAGACACAAGTGATAGAATTTCTACTGTACTTTAAAAGGATTGGCTACATAAGCCCAAAGGTAGAGCTGGTCTGCAGTCCAGAGATGGGGCAAAGATTTTCATGTGACAACTCCACCTAGTGCTACTCAAGGACAGCTTCCCTGTGGTAATGGAATCTGACTTGAGGGGAAAAACAAAACAAAACAAAACAAAAACAGATGATAGGAGAAAGGGAGGGAAGAACAATCTGGGCACAGAAAACATTTTTAAGGGGACTTAAAAATATATAGAGTGGAGTAGAGCAACATGGTGGCAACCAGCTCAGATACATTCTGAGCAAGGAGATCTCGGCTAGATCACTCCAGAGATATACTTGTGCTGAGCAGCAATCTCGGAAGCACAAACCCAGGTGAGCTCACCCGACAAACCTGGGAACAATAAAAGTCACTATGCTAGATTTACAGACACTCAGAAAAACAGAACTGCCAGAATCGGGAGCAGGAGCACATTATACGGAGAAGAGCCTGTGGGTCTGAGCCATTTGGGGTCCCAGCTGGTGGTTCTGACCTCCAGACAGAAGTCTTCACCAGCTTCCTGAGACCCCAGCTTCCATGCAATTGTGCCAGCACCCAAAAGAGGACCAGTGGAGTAACTGGAATGGTAATTAAGTGATGTTTCTCTTTGGGATTTACAACATGGCAACATCTGGCTGACAGGCAGGTGGTTGAGCTAGAAGGAACTGAGCAGCTCTCAGTGGCAGCGCCATTTCTGGTCACAGATACCATTTCCTAATGCACTGCAAGTGCGCTGTGCACCTCAGTTGTGCACCCAGTCTGCAACATCAAGAGTCCTACCCCTGGAAATCGGAAACAGTTCTGGGCCATTCCACAGCTGCCCAATTGAAGCAGACTGCTCTAGATCACAATGCTTTTGCCCTAGAGGCACAAACTGCTTTGGGGATCCCTTAGGAGCATCAAGGGAAGACCAGGACCACAGACCTCATACACCAGCTGAGATGGAGATGTAACTTGAAGTAATAAATAAACTTAATTTTAAAAAAGAAAAAATATACAGAGTGGCTGGAGCTAAAGACAGAATGTAGGAGGGGATGTGGATGTAATATAACTAATCAAAGGGCCCTAAGTGTTGTGTGGCAGACTTTTCTTTGGAAGACATAGCATACATATATCTACTCACCCAGACAGAGAACTGGCAACAGACCAAAGTATTGATACCACCAAAGTCTGACCCGATGGACCAATGAGTTTTATTGGTGTTAATTACATGAATGTGGGTGAAAGTCTACTTACAATGAAAGAAATTACTCCAAGATAGGTGCATCACCAAAACCCACCACAGGCAACCTGAACTGAAAACCTGGAGCACATGGCACAGCTTCCAGGCAACTTGCCAGGTTGAAGAGTGTCCTTTCCAGGTGGCTCAGTTAATCTGATCCTCTTCCAGGGCAGTTCAAATTGTCTTTGTTTCTTTTCAGCAGTTAGATTGGTCTTTCCTCCTTCCAGGAGGCAGAGCATGTCTAAGAATGACTCTTGTCAGAAGTTACTGTTTATATACTCTTAGGGAGTTAAAAGGCTTAAGTGAACCTGGTCAAAATCAGGGACTTGATGAATCTGTTTTGAATTCTATACCTCCTGTCTTAATTATCTTGCCTGCAGGATTAAATGTTTCAAACTGGGTGGAAACAACATAAGCCACGTAACAAAACTACTTTAGAGGAACACTTTAGAGGAACAGAAGTAAGTATGCTCAGGATGAAATGGCTAACAAGTGCAGTAAATGAAGCAAACCTGATAAACAGATTCTTTATGGTGAAAGTGGGGTGAAAGGTTTAACTAAAGACCTAGTGGAAGGTATTGAGAGAATAAGGGTCTAGAAGACAAGTTGGACAGGAAAGTTCAAGACACAACACGTACAACACATCCAAGTTAATTTCTCCATCACCACCACCCAGTAGTAGCATTTGTCAAAACTCTTTTGCAGTGAGGCCAGTCCATCTTGAAAATAAATGCAATGTTCTAAGAACAAATCTCCCATAAACAATGTCCTGGCAAGGAGGTCACCCAGGGGACCTGGTTGAAAGAAAGTGTGCTGGGCCAAGGGAAATCCACACCTTGGGTAGCAAATTATTTTCTTGACGTTTCTTTGCCCGAAGTTTATATAGGCAACATGCCCGCACCAGCCACTTTGTGGAAAGAGCTCACTGATAGAAGGGGAATGAGACTGTTTAAATGATTCAGGAAACTTAAATATCCTTGAATACTGTTGCTCCTCAGTTTATGTGATTTTAAGAAGAAGATGTTTTAAAAGGGCAGCATTTTAAGGCTAAGCTCAGGCCCCATAACAGAAGAGTTCTGGATGATTCTGTTGCATGCTCAAGTCTCAGAATCCTACCCACTGAAGGCCAGTTGAAGACTTCATACTACTGCTCAAAATTTGGCAGATTACAGTAGTCTTGTGGTTAGTCTCTTCAATATGCATATTCCCACACCATGGCCTATGGAGTGTGTTCACCAAGGCCTATACACTCAAACACTAACTGAGCCCTGAGTCTTTCACGTGTACTTTAGAATGGAAAAAAAGGCAAAGCAAAACATCCTTGTACATATAATAGAGGATAGTAAACTGGATAACAATGACAAATTTTAAAAAAGAAAAAATGACAAATGAGAAATAACTATAAGTCTGAGACCAGATTTAGTAAAGAGAACATGTTGTCTGAGAAGATAAGAAAGAGTATCTAAACATAACCTTGAGACTGAAAAGCAAAGGCTATTTTCAGTTTCAAGATCTGTGGAGGTTTGTAGAATTTTCCTCTCTCTCTCTCTCTCTCTCTCTCTCTCTCTCTCTCTCTCTCTCTC
>CAJQZJ010033894.1:428218-446072 GCA_907164525.1 Lophiomys imhausi | reverse complement strand
CTCTCTCTCTCTCTCTCTCTCTCTCTCTCTCTCTCTCTCTCTCTCTCTCTGTCCCTTCCTCCCTTCCTCTCTCTCTTCCCATCCCCTTTCTTGTTATTTTTTTGGTTCAAGTACAAAGAGACTACTGAACCCTTTACTGCTAAATAGCAAAATCACATTAAGAAAAAAACAACAAAAAAAAAAAACAAAACCAACCAAACAAGCAAAAATTCATAAAACAACAGTTTAAAGGAGCAATTTACAACCTCTTATGATTGTATAAGTGAAGGGATTCATCAGAATGGTTCTAGCTTAGGCCTTTGACAGTCTAGGAGAATCTGGTTTGGGAACATTTACAGGAGTCTGTATATCAATAGTGGTTTATCCAGTATCTGGTCCTGGTTTAGAAAGATTAAAAAGATATGGATGTCCTTGATTTCTCACTGGAGAGAGGAAAGGAGAAAAGAAGGTGGCATATTTGAGAAAGAAAGTTATGGAAGACTTCTGTAATAACCTCTATCTCCACCCCCAACCACCCCCCCCACACACACACACAAATTGTAACAGCCTAAATAGGAAGCCACCAGAAAGAACTCTTAAAAACTGTGATAATATGCTGAGGTGTTGCCATTCACAACAGATGACTTCCAACGGGGAAGTGGGAGAAAAAAGACTGCTGCATTTAGGGGACAAGCCACTGAGAGTTTGATCATACCCCAATGAATATATAGCTAACAAAAATTGAACATTTTTTGATGGGGGAGGACAGGGAAGGTCTGGAAAGGATATGTAATAGGGGTGTATATGTGAAATCCCCAAAGAATCCATAAAAATATTATGTAAAAAAACAAAAGAAAAGGAAAGGAAAGGAAAATGAGGAGGGGAAGAGTAGATGGTGGGAGATATGGGGAGGAGGAAAGAGAGGAGAATGTGAGAAAGAGAGATATTTATAAATGGCTAGGCAAACTTAAGCTGAATTTCCAGAGGTAGAAGAGAATGTATAATCACTGCAAATTAGATTCTGTTTTTCACCCCCTCCCTAAATATAGATTTCATTTGCATCGTCATCTCATCTGCTAAATGTCATTTTTTAAATGTGAATTTTTAAATGTCATCTAACAAGGAAGTTTGACTACTCAGTCTCTCCTGTTATTCCAAATCTACCAGCCTATTATTAAGGACATTTTAGCAGTTGATTGCTGTTATTTTTAATTAAGCCCTGGCTTTTATAAATTGATGTAAGGAGACATAATTTGAAAAAAAAAAAGGTATAGATTATGTGCTGTATGGTTTGGTAGCATATCTTTTAATTGGCCAAAGCACATTAAGCAAATTTCCACAAAGAAATATAATTAGAATATAATTGCTGAAACTTCCACTGAGCCACAAGTTACATATTGCTACAGACCAGTGTTTGGGGCATTTCATTGAAATTTCTGCTTCAAATGGAGAAGTGGATGAGAAACCTAAACCAACCAGAAAACCTCTGAAGTCTTTCTAACTTGGTAATCCTATAATTCTAGTGTCCCTTGGCGTTTGACTCGAGCAAATTGTAGCAGGCTCTCTCCTCAACTCAGGCCCCTTGGATATTCTCTAAAGGGGACTCAATTAATTGCTGTCTCCATTGTCACAATCAAATTATCTATTGTGTGAAAATCCGACTCTCTAATTAATGGTGAAGCATATGTGCATTAATCTGTCTGGCCCTGCAGTTCTCTAATGAGACACAAACTCAGTACAAGATCTTTCTTAAGAAATAATAAACTGACTGACTCGGCAAGACACCATCACCTAATTAATAAAATGGTAACAAATTTATAATCCCTATGCTGTGATTTTTCTGTACGGAAAACTGTTTTGCCCATTTGTAAAGGAACACAAGAAAGGATGTAAATTTAGAAGTTACTAACCTTCAACTAAACAAGCAAACAAGAGATTAGATGGAATTAATACTGCCAGAAAGAATTTCTTGCAAAGTCCAGGAAGTCTGAAAATGTGAGAAAATGAATCTATGTGGCAGGAATGGTCTGATTAGAGTGACATCTAGTGGTAGTGGTCTCCATGCTTGCCCATTGCTAAATGAGTTCCCAAGGAAGACAAAATCAGAAAAAAAATATTTATTATTATTTTGCTTTTATTAATACTAACATCTCAGTGATTAAATATTCCATTGCAAACTAAGGAATAACTATTTCACAAAACCACAGAAGCTGTTGTCAAATGGATATTTGGTGAAGAAATTTTTGAAAGTGTTATAGCGGAATTGACTGGAACCACAAGGACCACAGGAAGCAAGAAGCACCTGTGCCCTCATATTTACATACATGATTTTCTTTGTTTTGACAAAGGACTGTGGGTTTTTTCTAATCCTTTTTTTAATACTATGTGAATGCAATCAACCAGTTGTGTCTGTTCTGTTATAAAGCCCCTGTGGATAGCTACCTTCTCAGAGAGTTACCAACAAAAGCACTGGTCATCTCTGACTGTCCTTACTTCCAATGGAAGAGCCTGGCACACCATAATAAGTGTTTCTCTCTCTGTGTAGAAAATTCTACAATTCTTTATCCTGGCACTTAGACTCAGACTGTTGCATAGAAAATGGCTTTTCAGAATGAAGACTTTTCTTAGATCTCTGGCAGGCCACTTAGGGAATAGCAACAGTCTATAATATTTTGGAAATTTCATGGAATCCCTTGACAATCAAATCATAAGGGGGATTCTCATCCCTGATGTTGGGGGTTTTATGATTTGCCTGTGGCTTTTGGTGGAGCATTGCCAGCCCAGATAGGAAATCTTCATTTAAAAGTTGTATGTATATCTATACAGATAGACTTATAGATATAGGATTTAATTTTAGGTAAATAGATAATGTTTCCTTGTGTGCTTTTAAAACATTCTTGATGTTGTTTTCCTCTCCTAATTCTCTTGCCTTCTGTTTGGAATTCCCTTCTGACTTCCAATTAACTACATCCTTCTGGTTCTCCCATGTCCTCTTCAAATTATTTTTACCTTTCTATTCCCCTCTCTATTGCTACCCTCCTAATGGTCCCAGTTTTTTCTTTACTTTTATGGCTTCTGTGGTTACACAAGGTTGTACACTCACATCTGAAGGTTTGAGGTTAGGGTCACAGATGAAATAGAATATGTGATAGATTTCTCTCAGTATAATCTTGTCCAGTTGCACCCATTTATTTGCAGATGTCATGACTATAATTTCCTTTACAGTTGAGTAGTATTTCATATTTTGTATGTGACATGTTTTTATTATCCATTAATCAACTGAAGAATATTCAGGTTGTTGCCATTTCTTAGCAGTTGTGAATAGAGCAGGTCTAGCTGCTGGGGCTGTCTAAAAGTAGGCTGTACAGACCACAAGTCCCAAAATGGCAGGCTGGACCAAGATGCTTTTGGCTTTTGAGGGGAAAATAAGCAAGCAAATTAGAAAATAATATATCCTACAAAATAAAAATAATAAATGAACAACTTTTAAAAGTGATGAGACTGTACTAGAAGTAGTGACTCATACTAGTCCCCGAACTCAAGAGGCAAAGCCAACTGAATAGCTGATTCTAAAATCGTCTGTGCTCCATAATAGGACCCTGTTTTTATTTTTTTAAGATAAACTTGAAATAATCCAAGAAACTATAAAATTTTTAAGTAATCAGATCACAATAAACTCGAAAGCATCACTTGTTTCTACAGTTTCTACAAGTGATGGGGAAGGCAACAATTTGAACCCTTTCTGATGCTCATCCTGGGAGAGTCCACAGAGAAATCTAATGTCTGTATCATTTGTTAATTTGGGAAATCATTTAAGGGCACACCTCATCCACCACTACAAACATATGCCTCCATCCAGTAATCTCTGCAACTAATATTTGTGGAAGCCCATCCACCAGTCATTGTGTGTGAGTCTGAACTAATGGAATTGAAAATTCTTGTCTTCCCCCTTTTCTTTTTTAAAGCAAATGTAATCTTAGTGAGTGCATAACACTTTGCGTCACCAACACAGCCCCTGGGACAATCCTTCTGTAGCTGGCCTCAGTATTATATGGCATTAATATAAATTTCAGAGTGTCCTTGAAGTGTATGTCTCTTCACTTGACCTGCTATACTTCAAGGTGCATAGAAATGGCTTTGACCTTTCGTGGCCACCTCTTCTTTTCACAAGATGAGCCCCTCAAGCCTGACCCAGTAAGCACTTCTTTAAAAAGCTTTCTATTTTACTTCATTTTCCCATGTGACAACCATTTTGCTTGCAACTGTCACAGAGAATATTTTGAAAGACTAGGTATGAACATAATACATTGATGTACTACTCTAAACATTTGAAGAACTCTTCTTTCTAGAATATGTAACAAAGTTAAATAAATTGACTTTCATATCAAATGTTTTATCACTGAGGCATAAATTAATTACCCTACCATGACTTAGATACCACTTTCACCCTTACATAAGAATCATAGTAAACAGGTTGATTGGTTTTCTAAGCCTCAAAATTTCTCTTAGTGTTCTAGAGCATAGGCACAGTCAGACCTCAGTAGTCTTTTAAAAATAGGAATTGGAAATTCTTCATACATGTACATGCAGGTAGGAAGGAGAAAATTCCACTTAACATCCTTCCACAACCTTGAATTTGACTGGCTTACAAAATCTTCCTAGAGGAACTATATTAAAATTCAGTCAAAATATTCATTGATATGACATGTCAGATACTTGTTGTATATCTGCAACCTAAAGAATAAGCTCATAGCCCTTCTATCACCTTTGGTTTCACTGTGGGCTGAAAAATGTAGCCTTCCTCAAGAAAGTGTCTTTTCCTGTCTGAAAACAAAATCAGTGAGCTTTTGTTAGCTTGACAGTGGCCAGAATATGTAGCATTTTGCAAAAGGGATTTTAATGGCAGTATACAGTTAGTCATTCTCTGAAGTGTATCATATATGCAATGAAATTTATCAGATATAAGTTTTAATGAGTGATGGGGTATTTATTTTAACTACCATGCCACCTAACATATCACATACCCCTGCAATAATGATTGTAACAAATAAAATAAATGTCTTTTTTTAACTCAGAATAATCAGCTACCTGTAACACCCCTGTTTTTCCTTTGTCTACCTATCACTCTGCTTTTATGTCATTTGTCATTTAGTTGGTTGCTAAAATGTATTAAGTGCAATTTAAACTTCCCTATCGATATTCGTGTTTATAGTGCTGACTTAGCTTTAAGATTTAGAGTTCAGTGTTCTCCATGAAGAATTCTCTGATTACTCTAGCTTAGTGGTTTAGAATTCAGCTGAGAACTAAAAATCACCAAGGGATTCTTAATACACACACAAACACACATACACACACACACACACACACACTTTTGTGTGCATGTAAAATATGCTATATTATTTAAAATGTATATTAAGTATATTTAGAACAAACTTACATGCATTTAAATATTAAATATTATATGCATATATTTGCATATGTGTAATGCTATATGTATATCTTTAGACCCTCCAGTGTTGCTTTTATTTAATTGCCCTTGGATAAATGTTCTTTTTGTATAGACATCTGGTGATTTTAATTTTATTATATGATTAATAATGCTGCCATTTGATTTCTCTCCTGTAAGTAATAATATTTAAAAAAGAAACCTCTCCCTTTGCTCTCATTTGCAGCCAACCATTTTCTTCACTGAAAGGAACTGTTATGAGAGTGTCTTCTATCTCCCTACGGAGATGGTATTCACATATGATGAATTTTTTTTTCAGTGTCGTGGAGTTATTATTGCTGTGATGAAAGGCAATCACACAAGCATGTTGGAGAGGAAAAGGTTTATTTGGCTTACGGTTCCAGAGCACCATTTGTTCATCATCAAAGAAAGTCAGGACAGGAACTAAAACAGTTCAGGAGCCTGAAGGGAGTGTGACTTAGTGGCTTAATCAAGCTACTCTCTTACATAACCCAAGACTGACTATCAGCCCAAAGGTTGCCCCACCAGCAATGGAATGGGCACTCCCACATCAATTGCTAATTAAGAAAAAGCCCTACAAACATGCCTCCAGCCGAATCTAATAGAGGCATTTTCTCAGTTGAGGTTCCCTCCTCTCTAATGACTCCAGCATGTGTCAAGTTGATAAAAACCTAGCCAGCACACTCAGTGACTTCTGGCCACAGCTCTTCATTAGTGTATAACCAATGAGACATGATACAAATTCATATAGACATTGCCCTTTCTTAATTAGTATTTTTATTATTTGAAGCAATTTTAAGCTTAAATATATTTTGATCATATCTTCCCCTCCCACAAGTCCTTCCAGATTCTTTTACTTTCTTGTCCATCTAACTTTGTTATTTCTCAAAAAAAAAAAAAAACCTGAAGCTCAATATGATAACAAAATGCTCCAAAATCAAGTAAACAAACTCACACCAAAGCACAGCAAAATGTAACCAAATAAGAAATGAGCATGCATGTGCATGCAAACCAAACAACAAACAAAACAAACAAGCAAAAACAAAACTGTAGAAACCATTGTATGTCTGTCAACTCCTGAACATGTGGCCTGTAGTGGTTGGTATACTCAGTGTCACTCTATTGGAGAAAATTGATTTTCCATCTCTCAGCAGGTATAAATGACAGATCAACTGACCTCTCATTTTTAAAAGTATAACAAGATAAAATATAATATGACAAAAAAATCCGCATCAAAGTTGGACAAGACAAGCCAACAGAAGAAGCAGGGACCCATTCCTTGGACACTCAGGAGTCCCATAAAAATACTAAACTGGAAACCATGATTTATATGCAGAGGACCTGGTGCAGACCCATGCAGTCTCTATGCTGGCCGCGTCCGTCTCTGGAGTTCATATGAACTTTAGTCATGTTCACTTAGAGTGTCTTGCTTCTTGATGTCCTCCATCCCTTCTTGCTCTTACACTCTTTCATCTTCCTCTTAGCCTGGTTCAATGAACTCTGAGTGGAGAGATTTGATTTGACGGAGACATTCCATTTAGGGCTGAGTATTCCACAAAGACTTTTTTTATTTTTATTTTTGGATGTGTGTAGCTTTGGGTGTCCTGAAACTCACTGTGTAGATCTGGCTAGCCTACATCTCACAAAGATCTGCCTGACTCTACCTCCAATGTGCTGGGATTAAAGGCATGCACCACCACCACCAGGCTGTAGACATATTCTTAATCATATTTGATAACACATATTTGCAGCTTTCTATATCAAAACATAGTTTCCTTTCATTCTTTCTGAGAATCGCACAATATTTCACTATCTAAAGAACATGTCTTTTAGCTAGATTTTCCATTGCTTGTGGAAAGACACAGATGAAGATGAAACAACTTAAGATCACTAAAGTTTTATTTTTCTAAAAGTTTTAGTGATTTCAGTCCATGGTTGTCGGATTCACTGCTTCAAGGTAAATGATTAGTCAGAGCATCATGACAGTGGAAGCTTGAGACAGAAGAGGCTTATTCCATGATAGACAGGAAACATAAACACAGAATGGTCAGGGACAATGTATAACTCTCATGGGCGTATCCCAGTATCCTGTTTCCTCTGATGGGTTCCAAGTCTTATGGTTTCTGCAACTTCCCCAAATAGTGTCTCCAGCTGAGGATAAAGTCTTGAACAATGAGAGTTTGTGGTGACACATATTTAAGCCATTTTAAAAATAACCCATGGAGCCATTCCTACCACTATGTTTAAGTCTATTTTTTATGCCTATAACATATGTGTGCAAATATCCATATTGTAAAATATTGGAATGGAAGCTGAGATCCAAAAGCTTGCGTATCTCTTACTTGGTAGTTAGCACTAGATACACGTCCTGTAGGTACTGGATAACATGATGCTCTTATCTGTGTTTTTAATCTCTCTTGTAAACAAAGTGTATCAGCAACATGTTAATATCTGCCAGTTTGAGTTAATTATTAGTTACCAGGTAATTAATATTATCATTAATTACCACAAAAATAAGGAATTATTAGTTCTAAATATCTATCTTTTCCCAAGATTGATTTTAAAATACTTTTAATGTAATTAAAACTCACGGATACTCAATCTTTTGTATACATTTTCCCATAACAATTCATCCTCTATATGCTGTTCATTTGTTAACTTTTAAGTGCCTGATTTGTAGGCTTATTTTTTTTTTTATATTACCTAACCATTCTTATGTATTTAGTTGTATAAGGTGGTTCCCACAAACAGTGTAGACTTCATTCTTTTTAAGATGTTTAAATTTGATTTTAATTGCTTTATTCATGGACATAATAGAAATGATGTTTGTGCTTTGAAGTACTTAAATATCACTTTTATTTATCTGTTTTACTTTTCAAATACACCCTATATTATAGTAGCACAACAAATTTACTCTAACTTCACAATTAATAGTCACTAATAATTTTGTATTCTAATACTTTATTTAAATTATTTACAAAATCTCACAAGAGTTTATTTTATGTCAATAATCAATCAAAGCAAGTAGATAAGTTTAAAATATAGGATGATGAAGAAAAGAGTGATGTAAGGCAGACATACATGATTTTAGGACAAAATTTGTAAAAATTGTGGATAAAGATCATTTTGGGAAGCATTACCTTTAAATTTGTATCAATATACAAAGATCTATTCAATTGTGGTTAAATATACTCTAATTATGTATCAATATACCAAGATCAATGCCTATGTAGCCCAATATAATCTTAATATTACGTCCATATGGAAGGGTCAATACCATTGTGGCCAACTATAATCTTAATTTTGTATCAATATACAAAGATCAATACCAGTGTAATCCAATACAATCTTATTTTTGCACAATAAACAATGGTCAATACCACTTTAGCCAAATAAACTACTAATTTTGTATCAATATACAAAGGTATAAGGGCATATTCAATAATCTGCCCCTTCTTCCTGGACCTTCCTGTGCTATCATACCTAGAGATACTTAAAAATAAAATGTGAAGCTCTGACCTCTTGATACCAACCGTCTAAAACGGTCTAGGATAGTTAAAACAAACTCCTAGTCATGCAAACATGTCTCTTTGTTGGCTACTATGACAGTCTATCACAGATATTCTCTAAACTACCCAGTAATCAAGTTGCTAAGAGACAAGCAACATTTGCTTATCTAAATACAAGAGATGGATAGGGCATCTTCAAAAACCCCTTGAGATCTGCAGAATATGGCATTCAAAGATGTTATCTTAAATCAAGATTTTTTTTTATATCAAGACATATCAGCGCCTGACGGCAACCCTATTCTACTCCAAGTAGAGGATAAGCATCGAAGAACCTCCACTGTAAGATGGTTGAATTGGTGGCAAGCCTTTCTCTTGGCATGAAAAAACCCCTTGCACCAACTGCAGACAGACTGCTGTCCAAAAAGGACAAAACTTGGTAGCGGGGAAATCGACAGCCTAACTCTGCCAAGACAGGGTAGGAAAAACCCCTTGCTTCAACTGTAGACAGACTGCTGTCCAAAAAGGACAAAACTTGGAAGCAGGTAAGTCGACAGCCTAGCTCTGCCAAGACAGGGTAGGAGAGTCCTTCATAACCCCTGCTCTACAATCAATGTCTGTCAGAGAAATGTGGCCAAATGACTGAAGATTGATGCTGTAATGTATGGAGAGAAAATGGGAGCTGTCCAGGCAGCCACTGGTATGTCATTTCTTAGATTGGGAAGCTGCAGCCTTGCACTTTCTATATAATCAGATATATTTGTCCCTCTCAGGTCTCTGAGGTGGTTGAAGAATAGATAGCTAGAGTCTCATAGTTAAATTTTGAGTTGTTTGGGAATCAAGAGGGTGTTCTAAGAAGATGCTTTTTAAATTGGGATGAAAGTTGAGTTGGATATAGAACTTTAAACTCATGGAGATAGATCGACAGTAGAATGTTGAAGTCAGGTGCCAAATACATATAGACTGGACATTGGGATTGTATGCCAAGCCATATAACTCTCATAATTTTGGCCTAATTACCTCTGTTGTTTTGTATTGTATTTATTATTATAAGAGTAAGAGCCATTTGTTGGACTGAAAGGGGGAACTGTTGGGGGGAAAAGATATATCTTAAACTTAAAAAAAAGGAAGGGGATGGGTGGGTTGAGGCGGAAGAGGGTGGGAGGGTGGGACTGGAGGCGGGGTAGGGAGGGGATTTCAATTGAGATGTAACTTGAAGAAATAAAAAATAAAGTAAAAAATAAATAAATAAATAAATATATATATACATAATATATACTTATTAAATTATTGCTGATTATTAGTATTAGAGGAATGTATTGTTCAGAGTTCATAGACTGGAAAAAAATTTAAAAAAATTTTGGGTCTCTGGTTTGTAGCTGCCAGATATGTGTGTATTTATATGATTTTCTTTTATTCATTTTCTTTGTGTGTGTATGAGAGAGAAAGATCTTTAGGTCATTAAAAATATATAACTATAAAATAAAAAAAAAAAAGATCATTTTGTATTAAAGTTAATCACAAATTATGCCATAAATTCTATGAGAAACAAAAGTATAAGCAATTGTTAACTTCCAGTATTTATGTTCTATTTATAAAAATATATCACTTAGCCTATGTGTACACATGCAAACACACTTGTAGATTATAGATGAAATGGAAATATTTCCTAACACAGATAAAGGAAAAAAATACCCTCTTTTTCAGTGTAGGAAAGAAGAATCCCATGTAAGTGACAGTTTGTACCCTGAAATATATCTTTGAACATTGAGTAAATTCCATTAATCTATTTATTCTCTATCTCTTTAAAATGCTGACAAGTATCAAACTGAAGATGTGCACTTGTGTATCAGTGCCATATAGGATCCAATATGATCTGATTGAGACATAAATAGATTTTTAAAATTATCTTGGGCAATGAAATGCTTTCTGATGATATCTCAGAGGGAAAAGGACAAGATAGCCTTCAGATATTTTCTAAAATTGTTTTTCCCCCCCACTGAGGTTTGAAAAGTCTTGAATCCATTCAAATATCAAAAATGTAATTCTTCTGGGGCCAGGATACTGGTTCAGTGGGAAAAAGTGTTTGCTGCCACACCTGGTGACCCAGCTGCATCGCTGAGGACACAAACGGAGGAAGAAGAAAACCAGCTATAAACAGTTGTACTCTAACCTATAAACTGCACTGTGGCGTGTGTGTACATGTACATTCACATACGAACACACAGACCACAAAATAAGTAAATGCAATAAATTTTAGAGGAAAAATAATAACAATATGTACCTTGGAAACATACATACTTACTATCATCTTTTAATTAAAGGCAGACAGAGATCCAGTCAGCAACAACCACTCCCTTTTATCCTCCTCCTCTTCCTTGTGTCTTTAACTATTCTTCCCACTACTCTTTTCTTTCCCTGGATTCCTCCTGTCTGTCTATCCTCTATTTCTCTTAAATTTTTTTTTTTTTATAATTTTTCAACTCTGTCCCTTCCTTTTTGATGAATTGAATCTAAAACAACTTTGTAATTTATTCACCAGCTCTACTCTTTGAGTGAAGTATCTTCCTTGGAGCTTTTGGACTCTACTTTATTTACTTTTCTCATTTCTTATTGTAATGCTATTTAGGACCTAAATAAAAATAACTAAGATAACTTAATAAATTTATCTGCTTTTATATAAATATTACAACCTGTAATTTCTATTGCTGTTTTTGACTCATTTTCTAATGATTTCATGTTCCAACACATCTGTCTCAGTAAGCTTTTATTATTCCATGTGTCATCTATCCTTTGTAGCAATAGTTCTTGACCTTGGATGTACAATGTAGTCACCTAGGGAACTTTTACAACTGAAGTTTCAAGTACTAGTCGTGAGATGTTTATATAACGAGTCTGAGGCATTGCCATGTTTGAGGTAGGATTTTTCTAAACTTTTTCTCTTCTACTCATCAGTGATAGAGATCAATATTGTTTCTAATGACTGTGCATCTTGTTTAGGCTCAGACTTCGAGGAATAATGTTAACTAGGTGGACAAATGCATGAGGAAAATTAGAACATTTCTCTGGCCATATATGGTTGTTTGTCTGAAGTAAGGGAACAAAGATAAACTGTCAGGAAATAAAGCTCACAGGAAAGACAGAACCATTGCTGATCCTTCCCTTTTGGTGTCCTTTACTACATCATCCTGGCATGTCATGAGAAATTTGTTTCTGAATCTCAGAAGCACATTTAAGAGCTGGTTTCTCTAGAAAAAAGACAGCATCTTTCAACAAATGGTGCTGGTCAAACTGGATGTTCACATGTAAAAGAATGAAATTAGACCCATACTTATCACCTTGTACAAAACCTAAGTCCAAGTGGATCAAAGACCTTCACATAAGGCCAGAAACACTAAATCTATTAGAAGAAAAAGTGGAGAAAACCCTCAAACTCATCAGCACAAGTGACAAATTCCTGAACAGAATACCAACAGCTCAGAATCTAAGACCAACAATCAATAAATGGGACCTCATGAAACTGAAAAGCATCTTTAAGGCAAAAGACACTGTCATTAGAACAAAATGGCAGCCTACAGATTGGGAAAAAATCTTCACCAATCCCACATCTGACACAGGGCTAATATCCAAAATTTACAAAGAGCTCAAGAAATAAAATGCCAAGAAAAAAATAATACAATAAAAAAATGGGAAACAAGCTAAACAGAGAATTCACAAAAGAGGAATCCCTAATGGCTGAGAGACACTTGAAGAAATGCTCAGCATCCTTAACCATCAGAGAAATGCCACTCTAGACAACTCTGAGATTCCATCTCACATCTGTCAGAATGGCTAATATCAAAAGCTCAAATGACAGCACATAATGGAGAGGTTGTGGAGAAAGGGACACTCCTCCATTGCTGGGTGGGAGTGCAAGCTGGTACAAACACTATGGAAACCAGTCTGGCGATATCTTAGAAAACTTGGAAAAGCTCTACCTCCAAGTCCCAGCCATACCACTTCTGGGTATACCACATGTCCAATGATCCAAATGATTCCTCACCAAACCACAAAGATATCATCTATCTTCATAGCAGCTTTATTTGTATTAGGCAGAAACTGGAAACCACCCAGATATCCCTCAACTAAGGAATGGATAAAAACAAACAAAAAAACAAAACAAAATTGTGGTACATCTACACAATGGAATATTACTCAGCCATCAGAAATAACAAAATCATGCAATTTTCAGTCAAATGGATGGAACTAGAGAAGCTTATCCTGAGTGAGCTAAATCAGAAGGATGCAAATGGCATCTATTCACTTGTAATTGGATTTTAGCCATATAGAACAGGATAACTATACTACGACCAATGCACCAAGGGGAACAGGAATATAGACTTTGTTTCCTATCAATGAGACACTTTGCCCTAGTGGTGCTGCCTTGTAGGCCCCCAGTGTATGAGGAGGCTCTTGGCCCTCATATGACTGCTTAACTGGGGAGTAGGATTGATATGTAGGGACACTCCACTCTGGAGGAGTGGGATGGAAGGGGTAGAGGGTAGAGAGTGGGAGGGGCATAAAGAGGACACTGAGATGGAGATGTAACCTGAAGTAATAAATAAATATTTTACAAAAAAAAAAGAGCTGTCTCCTCCCTCTGAAAAATTTAGGACAAATAGTGAGGATGCAGATGCTCCTTGTCATTGCCACAGGAACACTACATCAAATCAAGCAGGGCTTTATATGTTAGCTTTCTGGACAATGTTAGCACCTGCAGCTGATGGTACTCCAGTTCTCTCTAGTAAAGTATAATTAATGATATTTATAATACTGGCAATATAAATCAAAAGCCTTTCTCAGCAGAGAGATTTTTCATACTGAATTGTCCATCAGAATCCTTAAAATATTTGAAATTCCACTTTCAAAATTTGGGGATGGTAAAAACGGGATCCCACTCACATTTTTATTTCTAAGAATTCCTTCCCTCAAACAGGATCCTTTTCTCACTTTTCCAAAGACCTAACTTTGTTAAAATCATTGATTTAAATTCATCTTTCAATCTAGGTTCCAAATATCCCCACCCAGCCATTAAGCCTGTATTTATTTTCTTAGTAGCTCTCTTCCTATGCAAATATTTCTAATGGTTACTTTTTTTTCTGTGATTAAACACATAACAAAGGCAACTACTGGAGAACTGGTTTATTTGGACTCATAATTTGTGGATACATCCCACTGTGTTAGATAACTCATGGGAGCAGGAGCTTGAAGCATTAGCTGATCATATGCATACATGGAACAGAAAGGAATCTATTTTTCAGGTAGCTGTTTCTTTTCATGAATTCTGTTACACACCCAAATGTATACATATTTAAGAGTGACTTCTGTCCTCAATTAGTCTAATTTATGTAATCCTTCAGAGACACGTCCAAAGGTTTGTTTCCTCAGTGATTCTCTTTCCTGAGATTTGCCAATCAATATTAACTATCACAAGTCTATCTCTTGAAAACTCTACATTCAAAGATATAGGTTTTAAAGCATAATCCTCTGCTCTTTGTTCCCATAGGCTCATGGAAATCTCATCACACAAAATAAATTCAGTCCAACTTCGAGAGTACTTACTTAATCCTTAACAATTCTCACACTGTTCACAAATAAATATAAGGACAGGGTCTCTTTGGAGATTCAGACAGTCTCATCATTTTGAGGCTCGTTAAATAATGAATAACATTAAAAAGAAGATAATATATTTCCAACATAAAAAGGCACAGAACAAACATCACTGTGCAAAAAGGAATGGGAGCATAGCAAAAAAAAAAAAAAAAAAAAAAAAGGATAGGAACAAATACTTGAGTTCCTTTACCTCTCAAACTCTGCCATCTGCAACACATGAACACACTCTCTAGCTATGCCTTATACTGGCTACATTCCTTAAATTCTATGCCTTAAATTCTATGCCTGTTACTTTTCTGGACAGAAGGTCTGTGATTCCTGCATCTCCAAATAAAGTGGTCAAGATTGTAGCTTCAGTTTGGTCTCTTCACCCTCCTAGCTTCATAAAGTGCCCTCTCAGGCTCTCTTTTCAGACACTTGGAGCATGGCACACTATTGCTGGCCTCAGTAGCTCCCTGTTCTGAAACATCTTCATACCTGCACAACCTGTGCAGTAAGTACAATGCTGGCCAACTCTGCTGCCAGATCAGCATAGAGGCTGCACCCCTTGGATCACAGTTCTTTTGCCTTTATGTGCCTGATTCTAAAATTGCAATGTGAAGTTCTAGTCCTTTTGACAGCAACTACCACAAACTGTTTAGGATAATTAAGAAATACAGGTTGATAGTCATTCAAACTTGTGATTTTATTAGGATAATTAAGTTAGTTAATCTCAGATGTTTTCTAAGTTTATCAGACATTAAGTTGTTAGAGACAAGCAACATTTGCTTACCCAATGGAGATGGATAGATGGTCTTCAAAAATTTCAAGAGATCTGTATAATATGGCATTTAAAGATATTTTTAGTATTTTAAAAATTATTTGAACTGAGACTGTCAGCTCCTGACAATTCCCATTGGATTTAGAAGGAGACGATGAGCCTCAAAAAAAAATCTCCATAAGGAGATAATTATTAGTGAGCAGAAATGCCCCTGATCTCTCAACAGATTATATACAGTCCAAATATGGACCAAAGCTACAATGCAGGTAAATTGGTGGCCTGATTCTGCAAAGACAGAATGGGCAAATCTTATTTCCTGTTCCATAACTATGTCTGTGAGATATGCTTTGTCAGAAGGCTGAAGATTATTGCTCCAATGTTGGAGAAACTGGGGACTGTCTAGGCAGCTAGTTGTCTATCATTTCATAGATTTGGAAGTTGCTTGCTCTGCACTTCCTATCTATTCAGATATATTTATCCTTCTCAGGTTTCTGATGTGATTGAAGACTACATAGTTATAACCTCACAATAAGTTTAAGTCATCTAGGAATTAAAAGGATGTTTAAGGTTAAGATGATTTAGTTAATAATTTAAGTTAGGATGGAAGTTGAAGTAGGTATAGATACTTAAACTCATCAAGAGAGATATGTAATAGAATATATTTCATAGTTGACTGTCAAATACATATGGACTAAACATTGACAATGTATGTCACATCTTTTAGTTTGTTTTTATTGTATTGTATTTATTGTTATTGTTACTGTGTTGTGTTTATTGTTGTATTTACTGTTACTAAGAAAAGGAGCCTTTTGTTAGACTTAAAGGGGGAGATGTTGTGGAAGGTCTAATGACATTGCTTCTGACAGGCTGATTTCAATGCTGAGATCTGGTTACCACCCCTTCTGAGGCATTCTCTTGATTGGTTAATAAAGGTCACTGATGGCCAATTAGCTGGGCATAAAGAGTATAGGAAAGCGGAACTTCCTGAGATAAGAACAGGAACCCTGTGTTTTACACAGAGGATTAGTTCTTTCCACCAGCAGACAGGGAAGCAGATAGATGTGTTTGAGGATGCTGGAAGGTAATCACAGGGACCTGGTGGTTTGGCATTAGTTATCCGGGTTAACTTAGAGTAGCTAATTGAGAGTCTGCCCAACTAAGGGTTAAGTGTTGAAATATTAAAAGGTCTTGGTGTATTTAATTATTGGGGAAAGGACCATGTGGCAACTTATATGTGGTCAGTCCAAGTAATCCAGGGCCATCAGACTCCCGGAGTCCTGTCAAACTCCAGCAAATCTCCCGCAAAGACACTGGTAGTTCTACTGGCCTTATATAACAACTTATATTAGTTAACAGAGTTTAGGTTACAGGTGATATAGGTCACTCTTGGTCCCGGGGCTCTTCCCCCAAGACAAATCAGGCAACCAGTTAAGATGGGCCAGGCCACCCGCTGCTCTGCCAAGCTGCCAGCTGCTTGCCAGCCTAATCTTACAGTTTATACTTATTAATAAATACAATTGATAATTAAATTGCAGTTTCACCTTTCTATGTGCCTTAAAAAAAAAAAAAACAGGAAACGCCTCTATAGGAGTTTGTAAGTTCACTCATTTATAGGTTAGAATCTTGTCTTTCCAATGAATGTGAGTTTTTGTAGTATGGAGGCACAGATGGATGACCTCTTTCCCTCAGAGCATTTCCTCTCATCCTAATGCAGTGCATTAGGTTTCATTTTTAATGACACTAATCACATTGACAACTATAAATACCCTGTTGTTTGTACTCTCCTTATCCACAGCTTTAAATTTGTTCCCACAGCTTTCTTCACTGAAGTTAATCTTTATCATATTTTACTATTTCCCTTTGCTCTCTTTCATTGTGGATCTAGATCAGAGCAGTGAGTGATAATCAATAGCCCTGAGTGCTTTGCTACATTGACATATTCTCTGCCAAGCAAATTACCTCATTATTTTTTAATTCAACTTCACAGAAGTTGTCAAGACATAGTCAGGATGAAGACAGGATCATTGCCAGAATTTAATAGGAATGACAACTTTTCCAGTTCGCCATAGAGTCCTGATTCCCTCTGAAGACTCACCATGTAAACCTATACAGTCGCTGTATTGCTAAGCATCTTGGTCTTTCAAACTCCAATCAAAATAGCTCATTGACCAATGCTTACAACATTCCATGCCTTTTTATACCAAAGTTGAGAGTCTTCCACATTTCTTCCCCCAAATCATATTTATAGACCTAATCACTATCTACTCAGATCTGTATTTGCATACTTTTCTCAGAGCAATAGTCAAATACCTTAAGAAAGCAATGTAAAAATGAGGGATCTGATTTGGCTTATAGTTTGATGGTACAGGTAAAAGAGTCATGGTGGCAGATGGTTGAGGAAGAGAGCTGGTTATGGGTTATGTTGCATCTGTAAAGAGCAATCAGAGAGAGAGAGAGAGAGAGAGAGAGAGAGAGAGAGAGAGAGAGAGA
>CAJQZJ010033894.1:416299-428208 GCA_907164525.1 Lophiomys imhausi | reverse complement strand
AGAGAGAGAGAGAGAGAGAGAGAGAGAGAGAGAGAGAGAGAGAGAGAGATGAATACTCATGGTCAGCGAGGCTTCTATTTATGCAGAAGATGGATTGTTACAGCCCAAGTCTAGGATGTGTCTTCCCACCACAGTTCGCCTAATCTAAATAATCACTCACAGACATTGCTTCTATATTCAAAAATCTTTCTATGTTGTCAAAATTAACTGCCATGCCACTTGCCATCACTTAAATGATAAGATTCTGAATGGAAAATCTGAACATGACCAAGCCTTTTTCAGACAGCATTGTTTTCTAAAATTATTCTTGAATACCAAACCTTTTTAAAAAAAAGAAAGAGTTTTAAACTCAAGGCTCAGCCAATTGTAAGTTAGAAAAATCAAGACAATTTAAAGAGCAAAACCCAGCTTTATTCTTTTCTGAGCTAAGGTTTCTCTCAAAATGTTTGATTATTGGAATGGAAAATTTCAAATTCCCATATTTATTACTTACATTTGTTTTTAAATTATATAAAACATTGCACCTGGTTTCCATAGTGGGAAAGGAGAATGTATAAGATGAATGCTTGAGTCATAATTGTTCATCTCCAGCTTAAGGGCAATAATAACGTCACACTCTTAAAATACTTACCAGAATCACTGCTAATGAGTGATTACTGAAAGCACATACGTAGCATAATTGTGTGGCTTGAAATGGTGGAAGAGGACTATTCAGTGACTGTATTTGCCACTCTCATTTGCCATCTGTCTCTCTTCATAGAACCTCTGCAATAAGTACTAGGCAGAATTCAGCTAGGATTGGATACTTGTCAAAGGGTTAAGGCATGGTGTGTATAACGATGAACAAATTTCTATACATACAATCTATGCCTCTGGGTGTAATAATGATAGTAATATAATAATAATAATTAGAAATATCATCAATGACACTATTATTTACAAACTCTCTTGTGCTTCTTCAGCTTTCCAACATTAACAGTCAAAATACAATCAAGTAGACATTCCATTATGGCAAAGGCATTGTATTTGAATCAGTTCATCATTGGTTTATTTAAAAAAATATTTAAGAGTCTAGACTTCACTTAAATAGGTGTAAAGAGTTGAGGTTCTGAGACAGACTCCATTTTACAAGCTTATAAAACAATGTAGTGAATGCAGAAAAATAAATCAGTAAACAAATGCACGGCACTAGCTTGTGAAATGGTACTTGAAGGAAAGAAATCAGGTGGTATATAAAGGTGGGCTATAGAAGGGGTATTCAGAGAAGATCGCTAAGAGATGGTATTTGAACTAAGACAGTCAGCATTAAAAAGTTCAAGAGGCATCATTATCAGTGTACATGGCAAAAATGTATTTAGATGTCTTGAAATGAAACATATGTTGATGTTTAATTTTATTGTGGTTAATTCATATATGCTTTTGGACTTTAGTTCTGGTGCTTTCAAAGTAGCACTAATATTGCATATATTGATGAATACCCAATGTATACATGGAAAGCATACATAGTCATATATCAATGGTGTACAATCAGTATTAGTTGGATACAGTAGTTCAAGGTGATTTTCAGTTCTTTTATATATTTTCTGTTTTGGCATTTCTTTCACTTTTTTCCATCAGTGATTGAAAGAAGGACCTATGACAACATAAGCTATAATGATGAATTGAATTAGTTCTTATTTTGGTTTTGATAAGTTGATCATTTCATATTTTCTAATGTTCTGTTTTTAGATTTCCTTAGTGTATTGAACATTGTAATATTATATAATGTTCATTTACTATTATTTGCAATTTCCTAGTTCTGAAGTCTACTTTGCTTTCCCAGACATTAACATTTTTTAACTAATGGTTGGGTACCATAGAGTTTTACCATTTATTTATTTCTGTAGTTTTATGTAAAGTAGGAATAATGTATGTGGATATGTGGTGGTATTTAAAAAATATTTTGACATTTTCTGTCTTGTGAATATACAGACACAGGTCTATGTATACCACGTGCAAATAACTTTTAGTAAAAGTTACACTTTTAAAGTTTCACTTCTAGTTTAAAGAATCAAATAGGAGGATAGCTTATCATATTTAATTAGGTGTTTTATGAATTTTATTATGTTTTCTTTATTCCTGTCATAGTTTTCTAACTGATGGCAAATTTATTTTCTCCAAAGAATAGTTGCTTTTCAGTTTATACTGCTAAAGAAAGTTTTCTAGATATAGTACTCTGAATATGGATGTTTCTCCTTCTTGAAACACTTGAAAATTCTGTCCAGTTCTTCTTAGATAGCATGGTGCCTACAGGCAACACTCAGTGTTGCACATTTTCAATGTATCCTTAACTGCATGGGTATGGGGATTGGGAACTTATTTATCCTAGAATTTTCAGATTCCCTCTTGCTTCTGTAAGATGTTGTTTCTTATATATCTGATTATATAGTAAGTGCAGGGCCTGCAGCTTCCAAAACTAAGAAATGACATACCAGTGGCTGCCTGGACAGTTCCCATTTTCTCTCCATACATTACAGCATCAATTATCAGCCATTTGGCCCCATTTCTCTGACAGACATTGAATGTAGAGCAGGAATTATGAAGGACTTACCTACCCTGTCTTGGCAGAGCTAGGCTGTCGACTTATCTGCTTCCAAGTTTTGTCCTTTTTGGACAGAAGTCTGTCTACATTGAAGCAAGGTTTTTTTCTTGCCAAGAGAAAGGCTTACCACCAATTCAATCATCTCCCAATCAGATATATTTATCCCTCTCAGGTCTCTGAGGTGGTTGAAGAATAGATAGCTAGAGTCTCATAGTTAAATTTTGAGTTGTTTAGGAATCAAGAGGGTGTTCTGGATCTAAGAAGATATTTTTAAAATTGTGAGGCAAGTTAGTATGAAAGCTGAGTTAGATATAGAACTTTAAACTCATGGAGATGGTTAGATAGTAGAATGTTAAAGTCAGGTGCCAAATACATATGGACTGGACATTGGGAATGTATGCTAAGCCATATAACTCTTATAATTGTGGCCTATTTATTTCTGTTGTTTTGTATTGTATTTATAGTTATAAGAAAAAGAACCATTTTTGGACTGAAAGGGAGAGCTGTTGGGGGTGGAAAAGAAATACCTTAAACTAAAAAATATAGAAGGGAAGAGGATGGGGGGGTTGAGGGGGAGTAGGGTGGAAGGGTGGGACTGGAGGGGGGAGTAGGGAGGGGATTGTGATTGAGATGTAACTTGAAGAAATAAAAAATAAATTATTAAAAAAATTGTTGTTTCTTTCCAAATGTAGAATTTTTCCAAGTGCTTTTCTTCAGGCATACATTCTATGTCATATACCATTTTTCATTGTCTGTGCTTCAAGTAATATCAGGGTTCATGTTTTCAATGTTGTATTTCAAGTCACTGAGGTTCCATTTGTTCTTGTTGATCTCCCCCTCAATCTCTTCTTTGGAAGGGTTCATATCATGATTTGTCTTCAGGCTATCTTCTCACTTTGTTTCTTATCTGCATTTTCTTATTTGACCACTTACTGAAGTGTTTCTTTTAATTGTCACAATATTCATTTCTTGATTTGTCTTTGCATGCTATTTCTCTTGATCGATGATTTTATTTTCTACTTATATGAGTATTTTCAATTGTCTATTAGAACATGGTTATAATATGTTTGATATCTTCATTTGAGATTACAACAATTCTGTCATAATTTTGTATTTTTCATTGAAGATGAATTCTAATTTCTCTTGTTATTCACATGACAAATAATTTTTTGTATATTCCGGGCATCACGAATAACACATATGTTACATTAATACTTAGTTCATAAGATGTAGTCTAATTTTATTCTTGCTATAGTTTGGACTGAGAATGAACCTGTTGTGTGACTTTTATTGAGGAAACATATACAAGCACCTAATCAATCCAGATAGATACTAATAAGACACAAAACAATTTCACTCAAGTCTAGTTTAGAACCAGTGAGTTTATTGGGTTAATATATTGTGATATCAATGAAGAGTTATGTACAGGATCTTGGGTGTCCTAAAAATAGATGTATTGCCAAGAAGCCCACCTCAACATGAGTAGTTCCCCACATCCCTTGCAGGTAGTTTGGCATTTGGAGAGTAGATATCCCATCCTGACCCCTTTACTCTTAGAAATCATTTACTGTATTTATAACCTTAGGAAGAGGTCTTGTGATCTTTGGAAAGTTCATTAGCTTCTTGTGCCTTAGAAACATTTCTGTTCCATTTGGGAGGGAATGCTTCAATTTGGAGTAAAGAGATAACAAAACAACCCCATGTCCATGTGTTAAAATGTGGCCCTGATCTTGGTGTCCATGGGAAGGAGTATAAGTCTCCAGGCCTTTCTCTTCTCTATTTTTATTTTTCAGCCAGAGATGACCTGAATTCTTTTGCCTTGGTGGATGCTACTGTCAGTGTGTCACCAGATGGCAAAAGTCATAAACCTAACTGATCATGAACTAAGACTTCCATAACAGCAAGTTTTAATGAGTCTTTTCTCTTTATAAATTGATTATCTTGGGGATTTGTAACAGTAAAAAAAAAAAAACAAAAAAAAAAACTGACTAATGTCATTCTTATTGTGATTAGGCTTGTAGAAAAAGTTTTGCCTGTTCATTAAACAGTTTTTGTAGTGTCTAAGCACTTCTGATGAGGAGTATTTGCAGTGCTATTTGGATAAGTGTATGTATATTATTCCTGGTGGCTATTCTGTCCCTATGTGATTTTTTTAGTGTAAATGAATTTTAAGTGTGATGGCCTCTTATAGTTAAGATGTTACATGTTCATGTCAGAGAATAGCACATAGGCACATACGCCCCCAAATGAGATTGGCCTCCCTCTTCTATAAGGTTCTTTTCTGTTTACAATGTCCCTTTTGTTTCCCAGGTCTGTGTGGAGGAACCCAGATTTTTAAAATTAATATATTTATTTACTTTGTATCCAGATCACAGCTTCCCTCCCACCTCTCCTCCCACTCCCTCCCTCTCACCCTCCTTCCCTCTGTTCCCCCTCCTTTTCTCTTCAGAGAAGAGGAGGCCTCCCGAGGGTATCAATCAGTCTTGGCATAACATGATGCAGAGAACTAGGTTCATCTTCTCCTATTGAGGCTAGACAAGGCAGCCCAGTTAGGGGACAAGAGTCCAAATACAGCAATAGAGTCAGAGACAGCCCCTGCTCCAGTTGTTGGAGTCCCACAGGAAGACCAAACTGCACATTTGTTACATATATGTAGGGGGCCTTGGTCCTTCACATGCATACTCTTTGGTTGGTAGTTTAGTCTCTCTGAATCCCTATGGGCCCATTTTAGCTGATTCTGTGGTTTTCTTGTGGAATTCTTGACCCCTCTGGCTCCTTCAATCCTTCCTCTACCAGTTCCACAAGATTCCTCTAGCTTCGTCAAATGTTTCCATGAGCTTCTGGGTGAAGTCTCTCAGAGGACAGTTATACTAGGTTCCTGTCTGCAAGTATAAGAGAATATAATTAATAGTATTAGGGGTAGACTCTCTCTCTCTCTCATGGCATGGTTCTCCAGTTCTCTCTCCCAGTTCTCTCTCTCTCTCTCTCTCTCTCTCTCTCTGTGTGTGTGTGTGTGTTTCTCACACTTGATTCCTCCTGTTCTACTTCTCACTCCCTCTCCCTTCCAGTTAGTTCTCTCCCTCCATCTACCTCCAATATCTATTTTATTTGCCTTCTCAGTGAGATACCATGGGTCTTTCTTGTTACTTATTTTTTGGGGGTGTCTGTGGACTGTAGCATGGTTATACTTAGGGCTAATATCCACTTATAAATGAGAACATAACATGTGTGTCTTTCAGGGTCTGGGCTACCTCATTCAGGATGGTATTTTCTAGTTCCATCCATTTGGCTGCAAATTTCATGATGCCTTGTTGTTAATAGCTGAGTAGTATTCTGTATCCTGTGCACTCCCCCAAACGACCCTAAACTTACAAAGTAAGGGCATGGGAAGAAGGAGTTATTCTCTTCTGATCACAAGACTCTGCTCCTTAGAATTCCAGGTATTTGTTGTGACACTGCTGCTGCTATTTTGAACATAGAATCTCCTGGGACTATAATTGGGGAGACCCTGGAAAAGAGAAAGAAAAAGAGCCATGAAAATCTTTCTCACTCCCATCTGGAATCTATTTCTGCTGAAACTCACATTGCTGTTTCTTTCTCGCCTCATATATATTTTTATGCTACCTTTCAATTTAATTCAGGCAATAGAGAAGAAAGGCAAGTCATAAATCTCCTACCAATCTTTGTTATTTAGAATTCTAGTCTTGTTTCCAAGCCTATGTAATATCATTCATTATTTGGAGTTCATGGTCAGTTCAATACTTACCCTTGTGAAACAGTCTAGGAGTGAAGGCTGCCTGATGTCTCTTGTCAAGTGATTCTCCACCTCTTCTCCCAGAAAAGAGTAGATCAACATCAAATAGAAAACAAGGGTAACTTCATTCGTTGCATGAGGTTAAAGAACTCTAAGAACTTTGGTGGCAAGATGCCAGCCATGGGCTATTTCAACTCTAAATCTTCAGCAGACTTCTGAGTACATAGCTGAGAGGTTGCAGGCACTACATCCCTGTGCTTCTGGAATCTTCTGAGTGCTAAGAAAAAAATAAGTTATGACATAAAACTTTCTGAACGTTTGGGAACCAACCTATAGCAATCCCTGGGAGAACAAGTATCAGCATCTGCTTACCATCAACTGGAGTGATAGGATCAGGACTCCCGACTCTGATGAGTTTTGAGGACTGGAGTTCTGGAGTTTTTTGTGACTGGGGCAGGGAACCATTTATCTGGGACTGTCTATTGGATTCAGGAAGCTCTCTTGAGCTTGCTTGCTATTGAAAAAGAAATCCAAGGTGCACTAACCCTGTTGATTCTGTATCTGGAGAACTCCCTGTTAATCAACAGTAGAAGCTTCAGGTGAGAGGAAGAGTTCTTCCTTGGTGAATTCTGCCTTATGCTGGCATGGAAAACAGTAAGTGTTCTACTATCTTGTTGCAGGAGGATGTTAGAGTCTGACGCCCACCAAATTTATCAAGCACTATAGGGCCTTGATTGCTTGGATTTCTAACCACATCTAAACAATCAAGGAGCTATCTTTTAAAAACTTACCATCAATTCCAGTTATTATTGGGGTCTTTGCAGATGACCTCTGTAGCTTTCCAGCACCATGTCTCTGGCTGTCAAAATATTGGGTTGTCAAAAGTAGTAGCTTTTAGCAGTGCATGAATGGATTTTTGTGTTTCTGCTGTATCTCTCTCACTTTTAGCATGGTTGGAGTTTTCTAATCCTTCAGAGAACCCCTACAACTAGCAGGAATTTCTGGGAACCTTTATCTCCATCAGCTGCACTCAGTGGTAGATACTATCATGCTGGAGCTTTCTATTTAAAACATAGAGATTTAAAAGAATGACCTCAGAATAGTTAGTAATGTGGACTAGAAGATGTAGCATTGTACCGTCACACTGAATATGAACTGAAAAATGTTGAGATACTTGCTCGTTGTTTCAAAATAAAAAAACATATTTGCATAGGAAAATATATACTAGAAGCAGAGGCCTAATACCATCTTCCACCTGAGTCAGTACATAGAAAGAGAAAAATGAAGAGATGAGAATGAATTTTAGGGGAAGTGACAATTATATTAATTATGTGGGAAACAGCAATAAGTCAAGCTTTGGGGCTAAATATGTAGGTTTGTGAGGGTTGTACTTGTTTTCCTTTGAGCTATATTTGGCACAGTCATGAGACATTCAAATAGAGATGTGAAGTGAGCAGTTGGGCGTATTCTTTTATACTCTCACAGAGGCTAGGGTTGTGAGCTCTTAGATTTATTCAACTTAGGTCCTGCAAAAAATACATACCAGTTCTCCCATATATACATCTACAACAAACATATTTCTTACAAATACTCATGATAGCATAACTATGCTATGCTATTACTTGTGGAAATATTCCTGTATTTCTCCCAATTCATCTCAGAAACATATTGGAAAGTTGGTAGTTAATGTATAGCAGACATAAAATACTTAAATTTTGTTGATTTATATTAAAGGATTAAACAATTGTCTGTTTCTTTTGCCTCACTTAGAAGTGTTGTGCAATTATCTCTACCACATTTCATAGTAAGCAATTTCCTCAAAGCAGTAAAACATATTTCAGGGTTTTGGTGTTACAGTTCACAGTGCTGTCTTTCAGCCCTCATCAGTATATTGTCTATCTGGCCATGTGTGATAAATATATGCTATCTCATTCCTCATTTGATCCTCTGGTCTCTAAAAAGGAACAAAACCTAAGAAAGCCTGCCTAATGAAAATTTCTTAATGTTTTACGCATATTTTTCTTTTTTTTGAAACAAGCTCTCAGTATGTAGAACAGGGTATAACTCACAGGATTCAAACCTGTTCCTTCCCTGCCTCTTGAATAGAAGGTTGCAATTAAAAGTATGAGCCACTTTCTAGCTATTACAAATAGGGCTGCTATAAACATAGATGAGGAAACTTCCTTATGATTCCATGAAGAGGCATTTGGGTGTATACCCAGAAGTGGTATGGCTGGGTCCTGAGGTAGAGCTATTCCAAGTTTTCTAAGATATCGCCAGACTGACCTCCATAGTGGTTGCACAAGCCTGCATTACCACCAGCAATGGAGTAGGGTGCCCCTTTCTCCACACCCTTGCCAGCATGTGCTGTCATTTGAGATTTTGATCTTAGCGATTCTGACAGGTGTGAGATGGAATCTCAGAGTCATATTGAGTTGCATTTCTCTGATGATTAAGGATATTGAGCATTTCTTCAAGTGTCTCTCAGCCATTAGGAATTCCTCCTTTGTGAATTCTCTATTTATCTCTGTCCCCCATTTTTTGATTGGATTATTTGGTTTCTTGGCATTTAATTTCTTGAGTTCTTTGTAGATTTTGGATATTAGCCCTCTGTCAGATGTGGGGTTGGTGAAGATTTTCTCCCAGTCTGTAGGCAGCCGTTTTGTTTGAATGACAGTGTCCTTTGCCTTACAGAAGCTTTTCAGTTTCATGAGGTCCCATTTATTGATTGTTGATCTCAAGTCCTGAGCTGTTGGTGTTCTGTTCAGGAAGTTGTCGCCTGTGTCAATTAGTTCAAGGGTTTCTCCCACTTTTTCTTCTAGTAGATTTAGTGTGACTGACCTTATGTTAAGGTCTTTGATCCACTTGGACTTAAGTTTTGTACAAGGTGATAAGTATGGGTCTAACTTCATTCTTTTACATATGGACATCCAGTTGGACCAGCACCATTTGTTGAAGATGCTGTCCTTCTTCCATTGTGCTATTTTGGCTTCTTTGTCAAAAATTAGGTGGCCATAAGTGTGTGGGTCTATTTTTGGATCTTCAATTAGATTCCATTGATCTACTGGTCTGTTTCTATACCAATACCATGCTGTTTTTACAACTATTGCTCTGTAGTACAGCTTGAAATCTGGGATGGTGATACCTCCAGATGTTTTCTTATTGTACAGGATTGATGTAGCTATTCTGGGCTTTTTGTTGATCCATATGAAATTGAGACTAGCTCTTTCCAAGTCTATAAAAAATTGTGTTGGTATTTTTTAGGAATTGCATTGAATCTATATATTGCTTTTGGTAGCATGGCCATTTTTAATATGTTGTTCCTACCTCTCCATGAGCATGGGAGATCTTTCCATCTTCTAAAGGCCTCTTCCATTTCTTTCTTCAAGGGCTTGAAGTTCTTGTTGTACAGGTCTTTACTTGCTTGGTTAGAGTTACCCCCAGGTATTTTATGTTGTTTGTGGCTATTGTGAAGCGGGTTGTTTCCCTTATTTCTTTCTTAGCCCATTTGTTTGTTGTATAAAGAAGGGCTTCTGATTTTTTTGAATTAATTTTTTATCCAGCCACTTTGCTGAAGGTGATAATCAGCTGTAAGAGTTCTCTGGTGGAAATTTTGGGTTCGCTTATGAATACTATCATATCATCTGCAAATAGGGATAATTTTACTTTTTCGTTTCTGATGTTTATCCCCTTGATCTCCTTTAGTTGTCTTATTGTTCTAGCAAGAACTTCAAGTACTATATTGAAGAGATATGGTGAAAGTGACATCCTTGTCTTGTCCCTGAGTTTAGAGGAAATGATTCAAGTTTGTCTCCATTTATTTTGATGTTGGCCACTGGCCTGCTGTATATTGCCTTTATTATTTCTAGGTACGGTCCTTGTATGCCCGCTCTCTCCAGAACTTTTAGCATGAAGGGGTGTTGGATTTTGTCAAATGCTTTTACTGCATCTAGCGAGATTATCATGTGGTTTTTTTCTTTCATCTTGTTTATATGGTGAATGACGTTGATAGAATTTCGTATGTTGAACCATCCCTGCATTCCTGGGATGAAGCCTACTTGATCATGGTGTATGATACTTTTGATGTGTTCTTGAATTTGGTTTACAGGTATTTTATTAAGTATTTTTTGCATCTATGTTCATGAGGGAGATTGGTCTGAAGTTCTCTTTCTTTATTGGGTCTTTGTGTGGTTTAGGAATCAGGCTGATTGTGGCATCATAGAATGAGTTTGGCAATGTTCTTTCAGATTCTATTTTGTGAAAGAGTTTGAAAAGGATGGGTGTTAGCTCCTCTTTGAAGGTCCGGTAGAATTCCGTGCTAAAGCCATCTGGCCCTGGGATTTTTTTGGTTGGGAGATTATTAATGACTGTTTCTATAGCTAGAAACTGGAAACAACCCAGATGTCCCTCAACCGAACAATGGATTAAAAAACTGTGGTACATCTACACAATGGATTATTATTCTGCTATCAGGAACAATGAAATTATGCAATTTGCAGCCAAATGGATGGAACTAGAAAAGCTCATCCTGAGTGAGCTAACCCAGACTCAGAAGGACGCATATGGCATCTATTCACTTATAGTAGGATTTTAGCTATATAGTAAAAAGTATTGATACTACAACTAACACACCAAAGGGAACTTGGACATAGACTTCTTATTTTTAATTTTTATTTTTTATTTATTTTTTATATATTAGTTATATATTTTTTTCTATTTTTTAGTCTTTTTTATCTATTGTCTGCTTTTTCGTTTGTTTGTTTAGTAGTTCTATCTCCCGGGCAACGAGGCACTTTTCACTGATGGTACTGCTTCATAGACCCCCAATGAATGAGGAGGCTCTTGGCCCTCATACGACCTCTCAACTGAGATGAGGGACTGTTATATAAAGACACCCCACCCCAGAGAAATGGGATGGAAGATTTAGGAGGTAAAGAAAAAAAATGAAATGTGATGTTTCAACCTTTTACTACTAATTGTCATAAATTGTTTAGGATAATTAAGTAATGCAAACTAATGGTTATGCAAGCCGGTCATTCTGGTAGGTACTATGACAGCCTATTATAGTTACTTGCTAAGCTAATCAGAAATAAACCTGCAAAGAGACAAGCAACATCTGCTTTTCCTAATATAAGAGACAGATAGGGCCTCTTCAAAAACCTCAAGAGATCTGCAGAATATGGCATTCAAAGTTGTTTTCGTAACTTTAGATTTTTTTTTATACCAAGACATATCAACTCCTGACAGCACCCCCTATTCTCCTCCAAGTAGGAGATGAGCATCAAAGAATCTCCAGTGGGAGATGATTGAATTAGTCGCAAGCCTATCTCTTGGTAGGAAAAGCCCCTTGCTCCAACTGTAGACAGAATGCTGTCCAAAAAGGACAAAACCTGGAAGCAGGTAAGTCGACAGCCTAGCTCTGCCAAGACAGGGTAGGTAAGTCCTTCATAACCCCTACTCTACAATCAATGTCTGTCAGAGAAATGGGGCCAAATGACTGAAGATCAATGCTGTAATGTATGGAGAGAAAATGGGAACTGTCCAGGCAGCCACTGGTATGTCATTTCTTAGTTT
>CAJQZJ010033894.1:391357-406862 GCA_907164525.1 Lophiomys imhausi | reverse complement strand
ATAAATATATCTGATTTTATAGGAAGTACAGGGCCTGCAGCTTCCCATACTAAGAAATGACATACCAGGGGCTGCCTGGAAAGTTCCCATTTTCTCTCCATACATTACAGCATCGCTCTTCAGTCGTTTGGCCCCGCTTCTCTGACAGACATTGATAATAGCGCAGGGGTTATGAAGGACTTACCTACCCTGTCTTGGCAGAGCTAGGCTGTCGACTTACCTGCTTCCAGGTTTTGTCCTTTTTGGACAGCATTCTGTCTACAGTTGGAGCAAGGGGCTTTTCCTACCAAGAGACAGGCTTGCGACTAATTCAATCATCTCCCACTGGAGATTGTTCGATGCTCATCTTCTACTTGGAGGAGAATAGGGGGTGCTGTCAGGAGTTGATATGTCTTGATATAAAAAACCTAAAGTTATAAAAACATCTTTGAATGCCATATTCTGCAGATCTCTTGAGGTTTTTGAAGAGGCCCTATCTATCTCTTATATTAGGGTAAGCAGATGTTGCTTGTCTCTTAGCAGGTTTATTTCTCATTAGCTTAGAAAATAACTATAATACGCTGTCATAGTACCTAACAGAATGACTAGCTTGCATAACCATTAGTTTGTATTTCTTAATTATCCTAAACAGTTCATGACAGTTACTAGTAAAAGGCCGAAACATCACATTTCATTTTTTTTCTTTACCTCCTAACCCTTCCATCCCATTTCTCTGGGGTGGGGTGTCCTTATATAACAGTCCCTCATCTCAGTTGAGAAGTCGTATGAGGGCCAAAAGCCTCTTCATTCACTGGGGAATCTATGAAGCAGTACCATCAGTGAAAAGTGTCTCATTGCCTGGGAGAGAGAACTACTATAAGACTAAGTATTAATAAAGCAAAATTCTATTAAATTAAAATTCTATTAAATATCTAGAATTTGCAGACATATTTATGATATTAAAGTATGAATTTAGGTAAAGAATGAACATAGAATAGCTTAATGAACATCTAAAATCTGCATGCTCAGGATGACTCCTAAGGGACCATTACTCTTTTTAGGATTAATTTTTAACTGTGCTTAAAATTATTTATTCTTACCTAATCCATGATAGGCTTCATAATGCCTTGATTCTGTTTTATTATTTACTTGTAATAATCACTGTTCAATTGATGTGACATGGGCAATGTGTCACCTTCCTATATGCCCATACGTAGCAATGTACATATTCATAAAAACAAATTATAACTGGGATCATGTTGCCTTTCACCACTTCAATAGCCCTACATAGAAACTCAAATAAATAGTACCACTTCTCTTAGAGTTTTTTTTTTAGAGTTTTTATATAACATTTTCACATAAAATAATTTTATTGTATTCTTTCCTCTTCATTAATATATCCTATTTTCTCCCAACTCCCTACACACGCAATTTGATGTACTTTCTCTCTTTCAAAAAACACAAATCAAAGCAGACAATCAAATTTTTAAAAAAAGAATGAAAACAAGACACAAATACCCATCAACTGTAGACAGAATGCTCTCCAAAAAGGACAAAACTTGGAAGCAGGTAAGTTGACAGCCTAGCTCTACCAAGACAGGGTAGGCAAGTCCTTCATAATTCCTGATCTAAAATCAATGTCTGTCAGAGAAATGAGGCCAAATGGCTAAAGATTGATGCTGTAATGTATGGAGAGAAAATTGAAACTAGTCCCAGGAGCCACTGGTATGTCATTTCTTAGTTTTGGAAGCTGCGGGCCCTGCACTTCCTATATAATCAGATATATTTATCCCTCTCAGGTCTCTGAAGTGGTTGAAGAATAGATAGCTAGAGTCTCATAGTTAAATTTTGAGTTGTTTAGGAATCAAGAGGGTGTTCTGGATCTAAGAAGATATTTTTAAAATTGTGAGGCAAGTTAGTATGAAAGCTGAGTTAGATATAGAACTTTAATCTCATGGAGATGGTTAGATAGAATATTAAAGTCAGGTACCAAATACATATGGACTGGACATTGGGAATGTATGCTAAGCCATATAACTCTCATAATTGTGGCCTATTTCTTTCTGTTGTTTTGTATTGTATTTATTGTTATAAGAGAAAGAACCATTGGTTGAACTGAAAGGGAGCTGTTGGGAGGAAAAAGATATACCTTAAACTTAAAAAAAACGGGAAGAGGATGGGGGTTGATGGGGAAGAGTGTGGGAGGTGGTACTGGAGGGAGGAGTAGGGAGGAGATTGTGATTGAGATGTAACTTGAAGAAATAATTTTTAAAAAGACACAAATACCAAAACAAAACAAAAGCCCACAAAAACAGGGAATTCATTTTGTGTTGGCCAACCACTTGGAGATATATCTGTATCACTTTTTGCTTTGTTTTATTTTATTTTTTGGGGGAAAACTCCATTTCCTTTACTCTGAACCTCCAGTAACAAATTAATTCTTAGTTATAAGATTTTTTTTCTATTTCAGCTTCTTAGTAATGAGATTATGTCTGGTTTTAGCCTGTGTAGTTCATATGGTTGCTGTCACAGTCTCTTTGAGGACATATGTGTATCTGTTCTGTTGTTACTGGAAGACACTATTTCCTTGGAGCCATCAACCACCTCGGCCTCTTACTATCTTTTTGCCTCCTCTTCTGCATAGATTCCATTGTTTTAATTATAGGTAGGAGTGTGATTAAGGCATTGAATTTATGGCTGAGTGCTCCAAAGTTTTTCATTTTCTGCACATTTTCTAGTTGTGTATCTTTGCTAACCAGAAGCATTCTATGATGAGGTTTTCTGTAATCTATGAATATAGGAACATGTCAGGAGTCATTTTTATTTCTATATTTCTTAGCAGAGTGATAGTAGTTGTTTTCCCCTAGGCCCATGACCTCACGTCATAAAAGGAATTTAAATGGAATCACCATATAATGCAGTAGATAATGCTACAACTAGACATGCTGGCGAGTAAAACCTCCAATACCAGGAATATTTTTATAATATGCTGTGTCCTTGGCCAAAGATATCCCATAGACCTACTAATCATTGTTATTTTCTATGACCTGATGCTAAGGCCCTATTCCTGAAGCAACAAGCTTTTTTTTTTCCATTTTTTTCATTTACTTACTTATTCATTCATTCATTTATTTATTTGGTAATTCACATTATAGCCTGATCACAGCCCCTTTCCCTCCTTTCCTCCCAGTCTCACATCTCCCTTACATCATTCCCCTTCCCATTCTCCTCAGAAAAGGGAGGCACTGCCATGGGTACCAACCCACCCTGGCACATCAAGTCACACCAGGACTAAGCACTTCCCCTCCCAATGAGGCCAGACATGGAAGTTCAGCTATCTGAAAGATATGCAAAGGCAGGCAACAGAATGAGAGACAACCACCACTCCAATTGTTAGGGGACCCACATGAAGAACAATTTTCACATCTACTGAATATGTGTAGGGGGCCTACGTCCTTCCCATGCATGATCTTTGTTTGGTGGTTCAGTCTCTGTGAGCCCCCATGAGCACAGGTTAGTTAACTCCATACCTCTTCTTGCAGTGTCCTTGACATCTCTGGCTTCCTCAGAGAAGGAAGCAACCCCACTCTTCCACCCACTCTTCCATGAGACCCTCAGGCTCTGCCTATTGTTTGGCTGTGGGTCTCTGAATCTGTTTCTATCAGCTGCTGGATGAAGTATCTCAGAAGACAGTTAGTTATACTAGGCTACTGTCTGTAAGCTTGGCAGAGTATCATTAATAGTATCAACAGTTGGCTCTCACCTATCTGGTGGCTCTCAAGTTGGTTTAGTCATTGGTTGGTCATTTCCTCCATCTCTGCTCCATCTTTATTGCTTCACTTCTTGTAATCAGGACAAATTTTGGTTCGAAGGTTTTGTGGGTGGGTTTGTGTCCTCCTTGCTCCACTGGTAGTCCTACATGACTACAGAAAGTGGCTCCTTCAGGTTCCTTACAGCCATCTGCAAGGAGTCTCAGTTAGAATCACCTCAACAAACCCCTAGGAACCTGCCCCATCCCAACTAATTTCCATTCTCTCTCCCAGCTTTCTCCTATTATCACCTCTTCGCACACCCAGTTTGCTCTCCTATCTACTTCATATGTCTATTTTTCCCCTTCTGAGTGAGATTCAAGTATCTTCCTGTGAGTTCTCCTTATTAGTTTTTTTAATGTTTATTTATTACTTCAGGTTACATCTCCATCATAGTACCCTCTTTCCACCTCTCCCAGTACTAACCTCCCACCCTTTCCCCCCCCATCCCTTCCAACCCACTCCTCTGTAGGGGAGTGTCCCTACATATTAGTCCCCTGTCCCTGTTCAGCAGTCATATGAGAACCAAGAGTCTCCTTATACACTGGGGGCCTACAAGGCAGCACCACTAGGGCAAAGTGTCTCATGAAAGGCAAAAAAGCCTATGTTCCTGTTCCTTTGATGCATTGGTTGTAGCATAGTTATGCTGTACTATCTGGCTAAAATCTGATTATAAGTGAATAGATGCCATGTGCATCCTTCTGAGAAAATCAACTTGCCAAAAGGACTTAATTTGAATCACCAAGCTTTGCTGGTGTCTAGCTTTATTTCTGAAATGATGAGATGTACTGGATTTAACATATTTTTTATAACTGTTTGAATAGAACTGGTCATTGGATAAATTACCTTCAAACTTGTCTGACACCCCTACTTACTGAACTGTTGTAGAAAAAAAATGACCGTAGCATGAGGTGGGGGGTACTTTCAAGCACTAATGTTCATTTTCAAGATCAAAGTAGCATTCTTTATCTAATGTAACAAGGATTTATATCTATGAATCAAAACAATAACTGCACAGTCTTCATGATTCTTTCTAGTTGTCAAGTTGTAACCTGACAACTTTAAGAAGGAAAATGAAACTTCTAAGAAAGTTCTTTCTTGTGCATGAATAGAGAGGGTTTCCAACATTTGATATATATTGTGTGTTTCATATGCCCTTTTTGGCCTGTATAATTTTTCAAAGAGATCAATTGTGTCTGCAAAGCATGAATGCAGGTAGCTTATTCATCAGTTCTAATAATTCAGAAGTCACTGAACTCCATCGTAAGCACTAGAAATTATCTTCAGAGTTTCCACTCATCTTAAGCCATTCATTGGGAATCATAGTAATTATCAGCATTCCTAAGTTCTCAGAACCAATAGCTACTTGGAAGAAAATATGGCACATCTTAGGAAGTGGAAGTTTTTTGAAAATCCATAGAAATTCTAGGCACATAATTGAAATATATATCAAAATTTATTCTGTACATCATATTTGCATGGATATCAAGGATAAATTCTATTCTCATTCTATATTTTCATCTTTAGGTCTAGTCATGTTTGAGCTTGTGGAAACCCCAAGCAGTCTATGAATACAAATATTTACTGTTCTTGAGAATGAGACAATAAAAAGTCTAAGGAAGTAAATGCATTGCTCTATAGAATTTAAAGTAAATATTATATAAAGAGAACATAATTCATTTTTGTTTCCATACTAGATAAGAAAAAATAAATAGTGAAACAACTTAAGATATGGCAGTTATAATACACTTAGCATAATGACTTAAACATATTTACCCTGTAGGAAATATTCCTATGATAATAAGGCAATGTGAAAAATTGCCTGTGATGAAAATAAAATATGAATACAAAGATAATTCAGAATCTACCATGCCCTAATACAATATTATAAAAAACATTTATTTATAATATATACAATATGAAATATTAACTAAATGCCAGTATGTAATCCCATTGAGTTCCTTATGGTTGTTTTGTAAAGTAATAAATTGAGTATTTAACAAGTTCAAACTCTTTTGCTCCTCTCTACTGCCTCAGGTTTTGAATTTAAAGACCCTTATATTTTACAAAGCCAGCATGCAAATAAGCACTAGCTTCACCATCTAAACACATTAATCCACGGCTGCATATAGTGTCTGAGCCCATTCAGGCACTATGATAATGCTAACTTCCTGACTGTACATGAAATTGCGGCCAAAAAAAAAAAAAAAATTGCCAACCAGAATGCTCAGATAGGAGGCTATTAGAACAGCTTTATTAGCACCCCTACTGTGGTAAACAGCATTTTGTGCCCACTTGGGATCCATTTGTTTTGTGTGTCCTGCTTAGAGTAACCTGCCTTGGCTCTCAGTGAATGATATATAATGATCAGAATAACTCAATAAACAGAATTCTGTTCCTTGATTTGACATTTACCCTTAAAGATAATAAAAATAAACTTGATCTCCAGACCCAAATAAGTTAATGTGGCTCAGGAGATAGTCTTTTGGAGGAAATAGGGTGTCTCTCCTGGTAAACCCATGCTGACACAAGCTGTAACTTTACTCATTTGTGAGGGAATAACGCCACGGCATCAGGCTTGACAGCAACTGTCTTGAGACACTGGGTAGATAAAAATGAGAGACAATGTGAGAATGCCAATTACAGCGGTTTGTAAAGATAGAAAAAATAATTTCTAACCTTCACGTAGCTTCATTTTCTTAACAAATGCTATCTGTCTTACAAGGACAATTTCTATTACTCCTTCATCAGATTAAGTTCTATAACTTTACGACTGCACAGGAGACTTCTTCACTCTGATAAAATTTACCGGACAATTATACTATGATTCAGGGGCCTATACCCAGAATTTAGGAATAAAAAGTACACCTCTCGATGATCCAATGTCTGCAATATGCTAGAGCCGCTCATTTACTGTCGCCATACTTTCCACTTCCTTGGCCAAGTTTATCTCCTTTATCCCCCCTAAGGAGAAGCTAAATCCATCCAACATCTCTGACGAAGGGATCCTGAAAACATTAACAGAAATAAAAACATCCCATTTTCAAGCTTCATCTTGGGGGGTGGGGGGGGATTCCTTCATATCTAAGCCTAAATCTGTAACCTGTGATTCGATTGTGGATGCTATAAGTAGTCTGCTCTTACATTCAAACCTGTGTATCACATAACATCAAAAAATGCATGAAAATAGTCATCATGACATGCAGAGTTTATCACCAATCATCTGAAGGGTAAAACCATTCTCACTGAAACCTCAGATTCTGGAAAGAAGTGTTCACTGAGTCTACAGACAATAATATTGCGCGGTTAAAATATTTGAGATTAGAATTACTAGAGTACACATAGATGAGGGCTATTGAAAAGTTAAAACTTTACTTTGGTCTCAAATCCAAAGTCGGGGACTGGAACCACGTGGGGTTTTGGAATTGTCACAGTGGCTCACATACATCCTCCTTCAGTTTCTGATTTGGGGTCAACATGTTGGTTAAAGGTCATCACATCATCACCAGATATGCGATACACCACCCCACACACAGAAATTTCTCTCATAAGTGGTAAGTATGTAGTCGGAGAAAACATACAGTTGTTATCACATGTCAATCTTTTACTATAGGAAAAAAATAACCTCATTCTAAGAAAATCTGAGTAGATCTTGTTAACAAAAACTATGAAAACAAATACTGTTGCTTGAGTATGAGACTCTCTGATGCTAATTCTAATGTTCTTCTTTCTGTCATTCTTGCTCTCTGTTTGTCTTTCTTTTGCCTCCTTTCTTTCCTTCTCATCTTTCTATTTTACTTTCTTTCTCTTCTTGAAAGATTGGGAGTAATATATTATCTTAGTTTTCCTATATTGATGAAGCAAAATTCCACAAGCAGATGACTTAAAATAACTGAAATTTATTTCTGACATTTATAAAACCAAACATGAGGAACCACTTGTCAGTTGGTCCCTGTTACCACCAAAGCCTCTAGAGGAGAATTTGTTTTAGGCTCTTTTCTTAACTCATAAGTCTTGGCTCGTAGATGCATCATTCCAACCTCTGTATCTCTCATCACATAGTATGTTCCCTGTAAATTTTGTTTCTGTGTCATTTATCTTCTTATACATGAATTGATGACATTGGATTAAAGCTAATAGCCATCCTAACTTCATTATGTCTGCAAAAATTCTGTTTTCTCTTTCAACAAGTTCACAACCACTGCTAAGGGGCAAAGCACTTCAACATAGGACTTTGCAGTACGCATTCAGCATAGGGCCCTGGAATACTGAAGGGAATCCTAGAAATTCAGAATGAAGAAAATGACCATTGAAGGCCCTTGTGAAAATGCAGATATTAGGCAACAGTGTACAGTGTTGACAGAGCATTGGTCACAAAACAAATACTCACATGTTTTTAGTTTATTTCTTTTTGATATTTCAATTTTTATGAGTGACAATGAGATTGACTATCCTATCACCATGTCTACTTTGGACAGGGAACACAGAAAGGACCAAAGAGTTTTGATCATCATATTACCCATCACTCAACCAATGGTAAAATGAGAGATTAGAAAGGAAAATCTCGATGTGTCAGTAGAAAAAAACAGAATGGTGTGAAAGTAAGAGAAAAATTGGGTGAAAAAATACACAAGTCATTTATATTTTTATTAGTATATTTGCAGTGCAAAGGATTATTACTACACCTTGAGGTAAGAGGTGACAAATATTCCACTATATGAATACATACTTTGATTGACTAAATTGTATCTAGCCTGTTAGCTTCACTTGTTTTCAACTGATCCCTTGCCCTTCTCCACACTGAACACGAGAAAGTGGGCTGATCTTTGCTCCTTTGGAACAACCAGATCATGAGATCTTTAGGAGACATATGCACACTACAGTGGATAGAACAGCTCATACAGTAACAAGAATTGATAACAGGCGGGAACAAACTCCTGACTCTTGGGAGTAGCAAATGAACATCAGTTTTATTCAGATACTGCCCAAAAAAATGAATGGATGAGTGAATGAATAATTGAGTGAATTAATGTTGATACTGTAGCCCCGATTGTATATTGTGTTCAGTTCTTATGTGTTTGTAAGCAAAACCTGGAGAGAAACATACACATGCAGATGAAACATACACATTCATCTGCAATGGAAACTGTACTCCATTTTAAAATTGAAACTCTTATAACCTTTAAACTGATCTTTATGATCTTTAAACAGATCTTAACTATGTCATACCAAGTGCCTAATATTGGTCAGTTATTGAATATTGTTTTATAAGGCATTAAGTGTGAATTTGGAACAGATACTGAAATAAGTCGAAATTTCTGCCATTTAAAAATATATAAACTTTTTTTTTTAATTTAAGGTGTATCTTTCTTACCCCAACAGTTCCCTCTTTTACTCCAATAAAAGATTCTTTTTCTTATAACAATAAATAAAATACAAAACAATAAAAAAAATTAAGCCACAATTATGGAAATTATAATGTATAACATACATTCCCAATGTCCAGTCCATACATATTTGGCAAATGATATTAATATTCTATTTTCTATCTATTTCAATGAGTTTAAAATTCTATTCCTAACTCTGTTTCCATCCTAACTTGCATTACCAACTTAAAAACATCTTCTTAGACTTACGTCCTTTTAACTTCTAAACAATGTAAAACTTAACCGTGAGACTATAACTATCTAGCCTTCAACTACATCAGAGACCTGAGAAGGATAAATATATCTGAATATGCAGGAAGTGCAGAACCAACAGCTTCCAATACCAAGAAATGACAGACAACTGGCTGCCTGGACGGTACCCAATTTCTCTCAGTACATTAGAGCATCTGTCTTAGGCCTTTTGGTTCAGTTTCTCTGACAGACATTAATTGTAAAGCAGAAATTGTGAAGGACTTGCTTATCCTGTCTTGGCAGAGCTAGGCTGTTGACTTACCTGCTTCCAAGTTTTGTCCTTTTTAGACAGCATTCTGTCTACAGTTGAAGCAAGGGATTTCTCAAAAGCAGATAGGAGGTCGAAGGGGAAGAGTGTGAGATTAGGAGGGGGATGGAGGGCCGGGATTGTGATTGTGATGTAAGTTGAAATAAATAAATGTTTATAAAATACAGGAAAAATGTATAAACTATTTAGGAGCCATATACTTTAATTCAGGGCAGATATAGAGCAGCCATTGGAGGTCTGAGTAATGCTGGAAAAAACAGAGAAATATTTATTTTCTTGAGTGGTAAGCAAGGAAATCTTCTCTGTTCAATTAAAGTTTGAAATAGGATATTGAATCTATTAATGAGATCTTGTTTTGTTTTGTTTCTGGTAAAAGAGTGCTGTTGGCAGGATAAAACATTTATGCATTACTAGTAAATAGGTATTGAAAGAAAGCAGCTGATGGACCTTGCTCTTTGATCTTCTGTCATTTTCTTTCTTATTTTCTTTGTATAACCTAGAATTTAACTCACCAATGACTCACACCTCCCTCAAAAGAAGCAAGGAGAATCGCTTTTTATTTTGTAAAGGGCTACCACTTAACTATCCACAAAGCTCACCAGAGGAGCAAGAATGTGAAGGCCAAATATGTTATGAAACATCATGTAAATAGAGAGCCTTGATCCACATATTGGAGAAGAAAATTAAAATGATGTTTTTGGTGGCTCTTGACATACAATAGCTTTGCAAGGACAAGAAGGAACAGCTGCTTTGTGTCCAACTGCTGCCCTGGGTTGACATGTATCTTTGTGGTGAATATTTATATGCTTTATTGAGCTGTGTTATCTATATTTTATTTACATAAAATAAGACTAAGCAGGTGGGTGAAAGATTTAATTTAGCATTTATGAGCACGTATTTCCTTGAACTATTTGTCAATCTGTATTTCAGCAACAAAATATAGTGAAAATCAAAGGATGAAGCAAAAACAATACTTTAGAAAACATATATGACAGCATTGTTAAAAATAAATAGCTAAGTCACTTCAGTTACAAAGCCCAAAGCCTTTTTCTTATAAATTCCCTTGTGTTTAGTTAGGACTTCACATATTTTTGAAAGCATTCCTTTGTAAATTAGAATGTCTCCAGATGTTTTGGCACTGTAAATAGCCAGGATAAAATTTCACTTCTAATGAATTTTATTTTACTGTCTACCTTTCCTGTCTTCTTAAACGACAAAGAACTCATCTGACTTTGTAATGTATGTTCAATCTTCTAATACCAACTTGTCCATTTGTTGTGCTTCTGAAAATTCTTGCCAAGTTTAGATGTGTTTAGGAGTGGGTAAGCTAGGAGATTTAAGAAGAGAGAAAACTTAGAATCAGTGGGAGAGAGACACTCTGGCTAGAATACAAAACTCCCTGTTTCATGTTCCTTACAGAACACTGAAGACTTGGAGGCTAGAAACAAAAGCATAAATAAATACGGAAGCTACTGAGCAGAAAAAATAACCTGACACAATACAGGCTCAGAATCCAGGACTTTGAGTGAACTAAAATTCCTGGGTCACTTTCTTCATATTCAGAACTGACTCCAGAGGTCACTTTGAACTCAGCTTCAGAATTAATTGGAACAGAGTATAGGATTACCTTTGCTTTGTAAATTTAAAACACATATAATTTTTTTCTTCTTTTGTTCAGCCATTACATTATAAAACCTTTGAACCTAAGATAAGATGGACTGAAAAGTCATATAAATTTCCCTCTTTGAAAGCTCTGTTATATCCAATATTTATAATGTTTTATAAATATTGTGAAGTGAAGTATATTCTAAGATTTTGAGGTTTTATGAGCAGACTAATTGGGCACCATACATATTACATATATCTTTGCAAATACAAAGGGTAAGCAATCCAGAGAAAAACATCTAATGAGCAGCTTTACATCCTTCCTTTTTTAATAAATATATTAGCTCCTACATTATAATCCCTGGAGATTATGTTTAAGCCTCATGCTCTCTTTGTTCTCAAAAATGTATTTGTGTGTGTGTGTGTGTGTGTGTGTGTGTGTGTGTGTGTGTGTGCAAAAGTGAAACACTTACACAAAGGCAACAGTCAAGGGTATTTTTAAGTAACCTGATGTCCATGTTTGAGAGTCATCCTGGGGAAAGGAACTTCCTCAGATAGCCACTGACTTGGTACCTGACATGTGTGGAGCAAAGTAAGTAAATGAGTAGCCAGTGACCTATAGAGTGATTACAAAGGAAGTTAGAGCTCCTTTTCTTTTAGATAACTAAAAGTGGCTTGTGATCTTAGAAGTTCCAAACTATAGAACTGGGTTTTGACTCTTATACAAATATAGAAATTCGCCATTAATAGCATAACATGATTTAGCAGATCTTTCCTAGTATATAGGACTCTAGGCCCTGAGATAAATATTACTATATTAACTGTGCAAAAGTCACTACTAACTAAACCAAAGCAAAGCAGATTTCCTCCGATCACATTCTTTTACAGTTTTACAATGAAGTAGTTTAGCTTAATAAATCTATATTAAAATTGAAGTAATCAAAATATATATGTTCTTTTACCAAAAAAAAAAGAAATTATTCTTCCAGACATTAGAGGGCTTGTAGATGTGGCTGCTGAGTCACATGTGTATCAGTAGGTAGCAGAGAAGAGAGAGGCTATGTTTGCTTTCAATATTCTGACCTATGAACATCCGATGAATAGTAGCATACAATTGCCTGAAAAAAGCAAGCCTGAGACCACTACCAGTACCAGGGAGATCAGACAGAAGTTAGCCTGTGACAACCACCAGCCTAGCACCAAGCAAGTTCCCAGATGGGCTCCCAGGACAGGAAGCAAGCCAGAGACTAGAAGAACCATACCTGAGACCATGGACCCCATGCAGTTAGCCACTTGGGAGAGCTGGGTAAGGAGTTAGCCTGAGACAACCACCAGACTGGTACCATGGAGTGTCAATAGGGAGCTAGCCTGAGATGAACACCAGTCTGATGTCGCATAGGACTGGGAGTCAGACTGTACTGGAGAATACCCCTCCTAGGCACCATAATGCACAATGCACAAGTGGGCCATAACACTCCCAACACCACTCCTGGGACAAGCCCAGACACACAGAGACCCTAGGCCTATTAAGAGGAGCAACTAAGTGGTAGATAAATATAAGAGAAAAAGAAACAGAAAGATGTGGGCATGATGAAGAGACACAGAACTAGAGGCTTGATGGGAGTGAGGAACAACCTATGTGAGTAGTTGATAATGCCACCTAAGACCATGATGGGATTCTGGCCTCTGCTGACAACAGGAGCCATATCTGGGTCCATGGCCCTGAAGCAGCAAGGGTCAGTTACCACCAAAAGTCAAGTGGACATCCCTGGTATGGGCTGGCACCAAGGATTATGTTGATGTCTGAGAACTCTGTAGAACTGCCCCACACCCAACTGAGCATCAGGGGAGAACTGGCCCTAGAGGCTTAAGATCTGGGGAGCTGATCTTACACCTAATTAGATGTAGTACTGAGGAGAGTAGGCCCTGAAAATTTCTGCAGATGCCAGTGATTGGCCCCAAGGACATGAGTTTGGGAAAGCTGGCCCTACCACTCATCTTTCTGTGTTGGCATGTACAAGGGAGAAATATCCTCCTCTCCCTCTCCCTTCATCACCTGTAGCAGCTGGGAGACCAGACTCTATGATTATGAAAGCGGGAGAGCTGGCTCAGTACCACACATGCTGCAACACGTGGGAGAGCAGGCCCTGCACTTCACCTGGGCATCACAGTACAGCTGGCCCTGGATGTGAGAGGTTGTGAGTTACCTGTTCCTGAGGATGTGAGTGTGGGAGAGCTAGCCTTCCTTTTTTCTGCTTTTCAGAGATGATGGTGAGGGAGAGATACCCTCTACTTTCTTTTGCCCTCACCACCAGGGGTGCACAGGAGATCTGGCCTAATGGGATCACAAGAGCAGGAGAGTTCTCCTTTTCCCTCACATATCGCAGCACTGGGGAGATCAGGCCCTCCATATCGCCTGGACAGTTCAGTACGGCTGGCCCTGGATGTGGAGGCTGTGAGTGAACCCACCCCAGGGTATGAGTATGGGAGAGCTATCCTTGCTTTTTGTCTGCTTTGCAGAAGTGTTGGTGAGAGAGTGATCCCCTCCACTCTCTTTTGCCCTCGTCCCAGGTAGCAGGCAGGAAAATTGGCCCTGATGGCATCAAGAGAGCAGGAGAGCTGGCCAGGCCCCTTACCTGCCCCAGCATTCTGGAGAGCAGGTCCTGCACCTTACCTGGGTAGCACGGTAGAGTTGGCCCTGGATGTGGGGGTTGCAAGCCCAGAACCATGGCTTTGAGTTTGCAGACACCAATATATACCCCTTGGATGAACTGCTGGAGTTCATGAAGGGACCAGTTCCACAGATCCAAAACTACAGGATCTCCATGACACAGGACAACAACAGCATATCTGAGAGGAGTCCTAGTGAGGTTCAAGTATGGACAAAGCAGCAGAAGCCAGTGGACTCATACCAGACAAAGGAACCCATCAGCTTCATATGTGTAGTGGGCCTAGGACCATTCCAAGCAGTTCTTTGGTCGGTGCATCATTCTCTATGAACCCCTCTTTGGCTATCAGGGCTTCTTGTGGTATCCTTGACTTCCCCAGCTCCATCAAATCTTTCCCTAATTCTTCCTCAAAACTCCCTGAGTTAGGCTTAATGTTTGGCTCTGGGTCTCTGCATCTGTTTTCATTATCTGCTGGATAAATTCTCTCAGATGATAGTTATGCTAGGTTGCTGTCCAGTTCCCTCTCTACATCCACTTGTGATGTCTATTTTATTTCCCCTACTTAGAGGAATTCAAGAATCAGCCCTTGATTTTATTGTATGAGCAAGTCTCCACATGGTTACTTTGTAACTATATAGTCAGAGTAGTGTAAGAACCAATGTTCAGAGACTTTCTCTAGTCCTAAACTATAAACACATTTCTTTCATGCCTGAGACAGCTTAGGAAACATTTTCCTCACCCATTCATTTCTTGACTAGATATCAGGGTTGTTCGACCATGACATTTTTGGTACTTTGTATTTTTAACTCTCTGATTCTTCTCAGTGGTTAGGAAGGGGAAGATTGGATCCTGTACACCTTGGGTGGTGAGCAACGTCTCTGGCTTTACTGATCAGGTGGTGGTACCATCTACCTATTTGGGACACTAAAAATGTTTTCATGCATTACTAAATGTCCACTGTGAAGTGAGAATCCCCATTTGATAACTATTATATTGTCAAATACCATTCCTTCTATAATTTTAAACATATTGTATTTTAAAGTTAGACTAATTATCCAAATAACCCATGTCTGTAGTAGAATGGAATTACCACCTCCAAATAGGAAGGGAAATATATAATAAAGAACTTTAAATACAATTAAGGAAAGATTAGGCCATACACTTTGTCCCCTAACTCTGACAAGAGTAGAAGGTAAGTCAGTATGTTACATGACATCTCCCTCTGTTAGCATGTACTGTACCTTAATGTCACGTACTTAGCCAATGGCTTGGGACATCTTGAACTTGACTCACTTGTGGGTCAGACAACTCTGCCTCTGAATTGTTCTTAAACAAATTCTCCATTGCATTAGGCACGAATAAGCTTTTCTTAAATGTCAGGCATGCCCATCACCTTATTGCTCCTCATTTTCTTCTAGAGTAGGTGAGACACAGGAACGCAAAAGCACCACTTCTGTACTGCCCACCTTCTGTACTGCCCACCTTCTGTACTGCCCA
>CAJQZJ010033894.1:343470-391347 GCA_907164525.1 Lophiomys imhausi | reverse complement strand
TACTGCCCACCTTCTGTACTGCCCACCTTCTGTACTGCCCACCTTCTATACTGCCCACCTTCTGTACTGCCCACCTTCTGTATTCCGTGCCATTGCATTGGACTGTCCACCTTCTGTATTCCGTGTCACTGCATTGGATTCCACATTTGTTTCCAATCATTTCGATTCACTCAGTTTGGGAAGCTGGGAAGAAAGGTTAAAGGATATTTTAGTTGTTTATGTTAACCATAAAATAGAATGATCTGAATTAAAAAAAAAAAAAGGAATGTCGATCACAGTAGCTTCTAAATTTAAAAATCCCAGGAGTGCTCCTTTGGCTCAGCTTTGGAGTTTGTTTGAAATGCAATCGTTTGATGCAATCTCAGAGCAACCAAGTTAGAATCTTGGGTGTGCCCTAGCCATCTGTGTTAGCAGGTCCTCAAGGTAAGTCTGACAAACACAGCAGTATATGCAGTTCATTTTAAGTAATTTTGCATGGCTTATCCACAAAATGAGATGTGCCTTTTAATGTTTCCTTTAGCTGTCAGTGTGGTGATAAGGGGCTGCCAAATCAGAGCTTTAAAAATTGACTAAAGGTCAAACAGTATAGCAATGCCATCTCTAAGCTCATATATCCCACTTCCCTTTCCTCCTTTTCATGTTCTCTTTTCTTTTGCTTTCCTCTATTTTTCTTTTATTTTCTTACTTCTCTGTTTTCAGGAAGCTAAAAGCCTCTTTTTTCCCCTTAGCACTGTAAATTGGCAGTAATTGACAGCCTGACAGAAACTGGGTTATAATTGAAGGAGCCAGGGACATGAACTCCTGTTTCACTTTTAAGATGGATGTTATATCAGGAGCAACAAACACTGGGGTAAAGAGTGCCTTGGAAATGCAGACTGAAGGCTATTGCCCATACCCTTTGCTTTCTGTACACTGAGTTCAGGATGAGGGCTGCCAAATGACTATACCTCTCACCAGCATTTCAGTCATTTTTCTTTTTAACCTACACCTGAATGACCCAGAAAGGGTAGTGTTCAATGACAAATTTATCCATGCTGGCTGATAAACTCCAAATGTTCTCACCACCCCAAAGAAACAGTGCAAGTGACTCTCAGCCAAGCTAATGCTCCATTTAGCAAAAGGAAAATAATAGCGTCATCTGCGCAATTACACAGCATTTCGGGGCACCAACATGTCAGCAGCAGTCACCACTGCATGCCCACAACTTCTAATTCTGTTAGGTGCCAATCCATGCTTTCTCCTGTCAACAAAAGCTTCTCTTCTCAAACACCTATCGTATCTAGGATTACTGTATACAAAGTTAGATAGAGTGGTCCTTGGCACGAAGATACTGGTGGGCTCATCAAGGAACCCTTGTTATTTAAGAGCCTAATGCCATACCAACGCATGTGTTATGTGTCAAAATAAACTTACCTTTAGATTTTTAAAGACAGTATGATATTTAATATTCTAACCTTCATGTTTTAATCTTACAATCTCTATCTTAATGTTTTATTTATAAATTGTATATATTTCCTAACTGGAGTTATAGAAAAAGAAGTATATGGGTTTCATATTAAACCACTTTTCATCAACCTTTACATATCCTTTCATACTATGTCACTTAACCTTTCTGAAATATGTATAAATAATCAATTAATTAATTTCCAGTTTTTATAATATAGTTAATATAAAATTTTATTAATAAATTGGTTGGCAGTGTTAATCTTTAACACACCATTATAAATAATCACATAGACACCTGATGGATTTCAATAAGCCTTAGCTTGAATTGACCAATCTTAGTCCATCTTAGCTAGATTTTAATTCTGTTCCCAAATAAAACCACAATATATGTGCATACATCCCCTTGTACTGTTATTCCCCATTCTATGACAGTGCTTCAGACCATGTAAAGATATGATTCTTCATCTAACCCATGGCATGTGTCCTGGCTTCTCCTTCCCACCATTCTTTTTGCAGACCCAAAAGTCTGCACACCTTAGCCCCTCCTACCTCTCTCTCTGCTCAATCCAAGCTGAAGCATTATTAGCATCATTTGGTGTACTTATGGCCTCTTATAGCAAGGAGGCCTCTTGGAGCAGATTAGTTAAAATTTAGAATACATAACAAATCACCCCACCCCGTCAATTCCCTCTTTTTGTCTAACAAAAAGGCTATTGAATAAACTATATACAGTGATAACCAATAAGAAACAATCATGAGAACAATATATAAAAGTTACCTATGTAATTTTTAGCCTATTTGTATCAGGCAGCCTTGAAGAAAAAAAATCATCTATCCTATCTTGGTGAGTCTAAAATTCTAAACCTAAAGATTCTATTTAAATTCAAAAATATCCTTTTAAATCCTAAACAACTTAAGGTCAATTGAAAATTTATATCTATTATGCCTTCAACCCCACCAAAGACTTAAGAGATAAAGTTTTCTGAATGAGTGGAAAGTGCAGGCAAGCACCTTCCAAAAAAAGAAAATGATACTTCGCTGCCTGGACAGTCCCAAATATCTCTTGATACCATTGGAACATCATCTTCAGACTTCTGGCCAAGCATATGTCACAGACTTATTTGTGCAGCAGGCAATAAGAAGGATTTATCTATCCGGTCTCTGCAGAATAAGGCCATTGACTTAAGCATTTAAGCATTGGTCCATCTTTGGACTGTATATATTCTGTTGAGAGAGCAGAAGTAATTCTACTTAGTAGGAATTATCTGCTGATGGATATTTTTTGATGCTCATTCTCTCCTTCCAAGTTGAATGGGAGCCATCAGGAGCTGACTGTCTCAAGTCAGAGAATTTTTAAAATAATAAAAACATCCTTAAATACCAATTTCTGTATGCTTCTGAAGGTTTTGAAGACATCTATTTATTTAGTTGTAAATGTATATACCATCTATCTATCTTTTTATTTAATGTTTGAACAGGCAAACTGTATTTTTTTAACCATTTACTATCTGTTTAACCAAGTAAGCATTTTTTTGATAATGGTATTTGATATGACCACAAGCCTGCCTGGCCAACCATCAACCTGTATCAGCCAGTCTCCTAAATAGATTGCAATAGCATCCTTTAAAAGGATTGGAAGTAAACCTGTACTTTTAAGTGAGTTGTATAGACACAAAACCTTCTATGAGTTGAAATATACACATATGTGTGTCAAAATAACCTTAAATCTGTGTCAATACATAAAATTCTATACTATTGAATAAAAAATTAACATTATTTAGAATATAGCAATAGATCTAAGTTTCAGAGTAGATTAAAAAATTTACCCTTATATCTTATCAATCCTATATTATATACCCATATTCCCCCTCTTTTCAACTTGAGTTTAAGTTCCTAACCCATTTTTTAATAAAACCATTAATAACATATAATCATCCACTCTATAATACAAACATCCATTAACCATAGTACAACCATAATCCATCTATCCCTTTTTGGGAATTGGGATGTAGTTCCTCTGAAATTTTGCTTCCTGATGATTTAGGGTGAAGAAAACCTTAGGGGCTCAAATAAAAATAAAAGAAAAAAGGCTAAGCAATTTAATAGGAGCCTTTGTTATTGAGTCTCTCAAATGTTGAAAATGGAGGCCCAAACGAAGTCCTGTTTGGGACATCCTGAAAGGCCAGTTGGGATGCATAGCTTTCTTTGAAGCTATACTGGAAGTGGTCCTTGATGAGCAGTCTAAGGCTGGGCTAATTGAGGTCATCTGGGATTGGATAAAGCAAGATGCTGAGATAAGTATGTCTCAGCATTTCAGCATCCTAGAGAATAAATCTTGTTGAAGCCATTTCTATTACAATTTTAATGGTACCTGGGCCTTTTGTTTGAAAATATATAATTTCTCATAAGTAATATATAGTTCTATAATTACAAAAATGCTTGGGATGTGGAGGATGCACAAATTACTTAAGGAAGAATTTCTCCTCTTTGTTTGAGCAGAAGAAAGATATTTTTATGTCTCCATTCATGCCATATGAAAGGATGACATGTAAGAATAAATCATGTGGACTATTTGTAGCCAACAAATTTTTATTGTCTATGTCTTTGCCAGTAAACATTTATGTCTTAGCCAGTCTGAGCTGTTCCCATAGACTAGAATCAGAAAATATAGGCCAGTCTTGTTAGGAATTCAGAGATCTGCCTGTCTTTATCTCCTGTGTGCTGGGATTAAAGGTGTGTGCCATCAATACCCTGCTCAAATATTTCAATTAAATCTCAGATAACAGTAATAACTCTGTAACCCAGAGTGTAACTTGAACTGCAGTGACATTCCAAATTTGTCCAAAATCCTTAAAAATCTCTCATGTTTTAGCAATGCCAAAAAATATTTCTACCTCCTAATATAGAAAAAAAATCAAAGACATATAAACAAAAATCAAGTAAAGAAACAAGAATATTACAAAAGAATTAGTCTAGCTGTGCCATCCCATGTTGCAATTAAAGCATTCCCTGGAATCTAGTTATGACTGTATTGTATTGGGGGGCTAATACCAGAAATCGCTGAGAAACACCTAGTAGCCAGAGAGCTCTGAGCTCCAGCTGCCACAAAGTTTGTATTATGTATCGGGAAGAGTCTTCCTCCTTCTCCCATTTTCATAGGAGGTAACTTAGTATCCCATCTGTAAATTCTCTCCTTAGTCTGATCTCTCTCAAAAAGGATAAATAGAACCACAATTGACAGGGTTAAAAATTATTTGTATGCCAAGAGAAACAAACTCAAATGGAATATTGTTTGGGTCTGTAATGTGATGAAGAAACACCCCAAAATTAGAAAACATGTGATAGCAATGAACGTATATTTTATGCAGAACACCAGCATGCAAGGAACAACATTCAGGCAAAATGGAGACTCTGAGATGAGCTCGAAGGTTCTTTTTAAAGGCTTTCAGGGGAATTCCAGAGTGGGTTAGGTAATCTTCAACATGATTGGAGCATTCAAACTGAAAAGCTGCAGGCTAATGGATCAATCGACCTTTGGTCTATTTACCATTAACCAGAGATCGCAAATGAATCTTAAAACATGGGGTATTGTCTAACCCGTAGTTAAACCACCTTATTTCTTTATGGCCAGATGGTCAGGTCTTAACCACTGTTTGTGGTTTTCCCATTAACTGCTGAGCTCATCACTGGGAATGGGAACCTCAGGGCCTACTTTAACAAGAAGATGAAGTCTGTCATGGAGTTGGCCCGACTCACAGGTTAGGCTTCTTTGGGGCCTTACTGTCCTTTAGGGGGTCTCAATTAGGGGTTCCCCTGGGACCCTTCATCTAAATGTATTGAGACATTATGAATTTCTCCCTTTTTAATTTAGGCAGTTAATTCCACTCCCATGCTCTGTGTAGAAGGCTGCAAGTTTTTTAATACACAGGGAAAGCCTTAGCTTTTTATCTTTGCTGCAAATTAGCAGTTTTTGTTAAGGGAAGCTTTGAAATGCATTTGGGTTTGGTTTCCTGCTCTTTGGCTAGGAAATTGCCTTCTTCCCGGGCCTTCTCAGGGTGTAAACATAGATTCTAATTGCCATGATTGGATACCATATGTGGAAAATTAATTAAGTTATTAACTAGTATTTATATTATAGTTAATTGGTTGGCAATGTTAATCCTTAACTGGCCATTATAAATTATAAATCACATAGACACTTGATGGATTTTAAAAAGCCTTTAGCCTGGATTGAGCAATCTTATTTCATCTTGGATGGATTTTAATTCCATCCCCAAATTAAACTCATATATACACAGTACAAACATTTTCATGTTAAAGTCATCTGACAGGTTTTTCAGGCATTTCAGGAACACTAAGGAAGCAACTAAGAGAGAAATATTACCTAGATTGAGGACTGAGGAGGAGACCACAATACAGCCCAAAGAAAAGTGAAATTAGAACAGAATTTGAAACATTGTTCCACATAGAAAGAATACTTGTTTCTCATGTGGTTCTCAACCTTTCTAAGGCTGCAGAACTTTAATACACTTCTTCATTTTGTGGTGATACCCTGCCATAAAATTATTTTTGTTGCTGTTTCATAACTGTGATTTTGCTACTGTTATGAATCACAATGTAAATATCTGTATGTAGGACATCTTATATATGACCCCTGTGAAAGGATCATGTACTCCAAAGGCGTCATGATCCATATATATATACACACACACATCTCCTTGCACTGTTATTCTCCATGCTATAGGTCAATGTTGTTCCAGGTCATATGAAGGTATGATTCTTCATCTAACCCATGGCATGTGGCCTGGCTTCTCCTTTCCATCATTCTTTCTGCAACCCCAGAAGTCCAAGTACCTTAGCCCCACCTATCTCTCCACCTAATCCGAGCTGCAGCATTTTTTAGCATCACTTGGTGCATTTATGGCCTGGCATAGCAAGCAGGCCTCTGGGAGTAGATTGATTATCATTTAGAATAGATAACTGATCACAACGTCAGTAATATACAATAATCTTGAACCCTTTTGTGTCGTTTTATTTACAAGTATCAGAATAGCACAAGCATTTTCATGTTTAAAGTCATCTGACAGGTTTTGCAGGCACTTCAGGAACACGAAGGAAGCAACTAAGAAAGAAATATTACCTAGATTGAGGACTGAGGAGGAGACCACAATACAGCCCAAAGAAAAGTGGAATTAGAACAGAATGTGAATCATTGTTCCACATAGAAGTGTATCACAGCTCTCTTTAAATAAGTGGTATTTAAGGCACCAGGCTTGAGTCTTCGATGACATATTTTCATTTTATTCTGCAAAAAAATACGTACATACATATATATATATATATATATATTTAAAGATGATATCAGATTAAAACAGTTAAGTCTAAATATCTAAATAATTATTAAAATAACCTTACATAATATCTTATTTATAAGATTATTTTGCTAGACTCAAAGACTTGAAAAGCAAAGATGTAGATAAAAAAAAATGAAGCAAAGGTATGAATTTCACATTCTAGGGAGTAATGAATGACAAATTCACTGCTCTAAAAATCAGCATTACCACCTCTGAAAGAATGCTTGTTTCTCATGTGGTTCTCAACCTTCCTAATGCTGCAGAACTTTAATACACTTCTTCATTTTGTGGTGATGCCCTGCCATAAAATTATTTTTGTTGCTGTTTCATAACTGTAATTTTGCTACTGTTATGAATCACAATGTAAATATCAATATGTAGAACATCTTATATATGACCCCTGTGAAAGGATCATTTGACTCCAAAGGCGTCATCATCCATAGGTTGAGAAACACTGCATTATATGGTCTAACTCAAACACAAGGATCCTCCTTTACTTCTTTTTCTTACTGTCTGCTTGTAACTATGTCTTGTTAACTCTACCACAAACTGCACTCAAAACTACATTATCCTAATAAAAACCAAGACCACTTCTCCTCATATTACATGCTAAAATATGCTAATCCCTTTCTCATTTCCATTTTTGCCTCAATAGATTGTTCTTTACACAGAATGCAGAACAATTGTTTAAAAGAGAAAAAAAGTGATTCTACTACTTAAAACACATTTGTGACTTTCTATTGTTCTTAGAATAGAATCCAAACAATAGCACTTAAAGCAATGATGGCTACTATGCCCACAATACATGTGAAAGAACTAAATTCAATGTTGTTGAGAGCATATGATTGGCAGATGACTGAACCCAGCCAGGGTAAATGTGCATAATTAATTGGCTACATATTTGCTTCCCTCCTGTGTGCTGTGTTTATAGCATTACTACACAGACATGACAGGGCACATAAAAGTAATTATGAGATAATCATGCCAAGAGCTGTCAAATAAAAGTATTAATAACGATCCTCACAAGATTAGCAACTCAAATTTTCCAAGCACACATACTGAAGACCTGTAGGCACAAGGTGTTTTTCAATGTTGCATTTGATTTTCATAGCAAAGCTCATTCAATTACTCTGAAATACAGAGTTGTACTTAAATATAAGTAAGAAACTTATGGAATTAAAAATCCTACAATCAACATAGACTCTCTTACTTGATGTGTGACTTAGAGAGAATTTAATAATTTTAAGCCCTAGCTTTTCACACCATTGATTTTCTAATATTTGTCTTGTAACTTCACTGAATATAAGAAAGACAATATCATTATATGTATGGTAGTAAAATAGTGGATGTAGCATTATAGATGTTGTTATATATGATGTTGTATTTAGGATATTTAATAAACTGAGTTACAGGTAATATAAGGCACTGTAAACTTAAGTGACTCTTCACATCAATAAAAAGAGAGGCCTTTAAAAGATATGAAATATAGTGGTTGAATAATGTGTGTTTTGTTCTCTTCAGTATTATTCATTTTATTAAAGCATTTCATGATAAAAGTTTAGCTCAATTTAATTTATTTATAATCCATTTTCATCAGAGCTCAATCTGAAAAGTAAAATCACTAGGAGATCAAGATATAAGTAGATCATTTTATGGGTGGGTGGGTAGATCGGTAAATGACAGATAAAGAGAATTTAACCTTTTGTAGTTGTGGGGTCATGAAGGTAATGCTGTAGGTATTTTACCAACTGGTCACATGGCCATAATTTGTACTCTCTTGTAGTCTCTACAAGATTCTCGTTTTTTGCTTCTGATCTTGAAACCTAATATCTTTGTGTAGGCACTTTTGGAGGAAAGATATAGGACAATCAAAAAAATCTAGAAGTCATATGCATAAGTTTCAGCTACATGATAATGGACTGAAATGCATGCTGTTCCATTGGCAATAAATATGATAATATGTGGGCCCCAAAGAAGATGGGGCTCTCAACATAAAGCTAAACAAAAGTGTAGTTTCAAAAGTCAGAGAAGCAGAAGGAATATCTGAGGTGGGTGATTCATTAGGTGTAGATCTACTTGCATTTCTCATGCTAGTGATGTAATTATATCAATTAAATATGCTTAAGCCATAAACCAATTGTTTCTTAATCTACCACTTTGAATCATGCATAAGAATCTCTCTTAGCCTCCTAAGGAATGTATTATATTAGATAAGAGGACCAGATTCAGGAATATAACCAATATTTTTGGTTAATGTACATATAAACAAAGATGTATAATAAATATAGTGTGTTAGAATCTTTATTTTGCCAACTGGTCACAGGCCATAATTTGTAATTATATCTAACTTATTTCAGTTTGACATTATATTCTCATTGTTCCCAAATATTACCTCATCAGGTTATACAAATCTTTCCACCTATTTTAGAGACTTTGAGAACTTAGGTACATTTTGGAATGTTCTTTTCTTGAAGACCCACCTCTCTTGCCTTCCCAGTATAGTAGTTCCCTAACTACTCTTTGATGGTCAAGATCAGTCACTCTAGCAAGTACAACAGCTCTCTTTGACTGTTGATTCTTCAATATAAGAAGCTCAAAGTTGGTGAATTTTGCTATGCCCTTCAATGTGGAAAGACACAGAAGGGGCCACAACTTAGACTTGAATGATCCATTCAACTATCCCATCTGGCTGGCTTCCTTAGTACAAGGAAATCCTTATAACAGTAAATTCCATGATTATGGGTGCACAACTATGCTTTATTTTCTATGAAATGAAGCTCTTATTGAAAAATGAATAATATGCAACAGTAAAATACTCTATAAAAGCATAGACAGAGGATCATTCCAAATATCAAGAAAAATCCATACTCAGAATTATATCTATGTTAATAAAAACATAATGCTGTCCACCTATGTTGGGAGTGGCTAATTATAATCAGTATGGCAAGAGGTCACTGTATGAACTTTAGGGAATGATGATGTATAATTTTTGTTTGTTTATTTCTGATGAAATTTAAAAAAAAATGGCATCAAGCACCCATGAGCTTGTTAGTTATGGATAGAAATCCATATCACCAACCCACAGATAAATTCCCCTTCTAATATAATGGCCACCTTGTTAATGAATGTTATGTGTCATAATAAATACGACTAGGGAAAGAGTCAGGAATAAAATCTACAGGGTCTCACTGAATCCCTGCCTGGAAACACTGTTTACTGCACATGCCACTGATAGTCTTGGAATAGGAGTTCCAGAGAAGCTGAAGCTTGTACCATGAAGTTAATATACAAACTTGGTCCTAGATTTAAACAAGCTCCAGGATAACCTAAGACAAGGTGGAGTAGTTTCAGGCCTAGCTCTAGCCTCCTAAGTGAGGTCAACAAGCAGGGCAATGATAATGTCCTTATTGGCCATCAAATCTCATAGAATGATCTTTTTGATGTCCATCCTAAGCCAAAGAATGCAATGATGAGATTTCTAAAAAATTCATATAAAACAGACTAGCCAAGTTGTACATTGTTACAAAGTTCTTCTAGAATTTAGAGAAACATTTATGACACCATATATATAATGTGTGTGTATGTATGTATAATTTTTTATTTAACATTTAATTATATCATTACTCCCTTTAACTCTTCCTACTAATCCCAAGTTTGGCTACCCATCCTCTCCCTCCCAAATTAATTCCCTTCTCTATCCATTGTAGTTAGATATACATATAAATGAATAAACATCTAAATAAAATCTGCTGAGTCAATTCCATTATGCCTGCATGTATATGTCTCCAGGGATGACCTCTTGGTATTAGATAACCAAACAGGAAACTTATCCTTGAAAAAAAACCGTTATTCTCCCTCTCTCAGCCATTTCTAATTGCTTTTAACTTTTCGTCTAGGGGTGGGATCCCATTATATTTCCTCTTTTGTGTTGGAATGTCAACTGTTGATAAAATTGTTAAGGTCTTCTATAGGTAGATATGTTCTTGAGATTTTTGATTTATCAAACTCTGGTTACTATGGACATTATGTAAAGGGCTTAGAGTTATAAACTAGGAGATTAGTAGTTTGTATTTTAGTTCAATCACTAGGTAGACATATGACTTAAATTAGGTATTTATTCCTACATAGTATTCATCACTTACAGTCATAAAATAAGATACACTAAATTACATTTGAGAGACTTTACTATATAGTGGGTAAAATGTATGCTTTTTAGTCAGCCACGTATCTAATCTTATTAGCTATGTGATCTAGCCCAGCATTTTCCTCCCAGAAAGAAGATATATATAATATTCTAAGAATTGTATAGGTTAAAATGTTTAAAACTCCTAAAATAAAGATGTAGATGTAGTAAGAAAATATGAAATGCTTTCTAATAATACAAAATTGTCTCTAAGTTTTATCATTCCATGTATTGTAAAAATACAATAAAATAAAAAATAAAATAAAAATAAATTGTCTGAAAAGTCTGATTCTGCCTTAGGAATGAAATACAAATTAGCCCAGGTCTTTGTAAGCTCAATTTTCCATTGTAAATCAATAACTTTCCCTCCATTTTGATACTGGTGATCTTAGTAAGGATAACCTTGAATATATATAATGTAGTGGGCATCATATAAACATGTAAATGAAGCAATTATTTAGCAGCCTTAGTGGTAGTGAGTAAAAGAGGGTATGGAGCATTATTAATGTTATAAAATTGCTGACATAGAGTCTCCTGTTTATTAATAACACCCTGAAAGCATGTTTAAAACAATTTAAAAAATTAATTTGGAGATTTATTTGAAAAATTCCCAAATGTATTTTTCTAAAAACAGACTCATGCTAGTAGAATTGTTGGCTTTCTTTCCATTACCTCACTAATTTGGGGGAATACAAACATCATTTGAAATTGTGGTACAAAGCCAACTCACTCACTGTGTGCTGCCCACAGAGCTGTGTATGTTGCTCTTGCTCATGAGATTATTATGTTTCCTTCTCACGTTGCTATTGAGAGGATGTAAGAACAACTTTGATAAAAACCATTATATAGAGAGGCATAATTACTTTATTTAAAAGAAAAATAATGAAAGGGAATAGAAAAGAAGAGAATCAGAGAGGATTGGGGGGAGAGAAGGGAAAAGAAAGGGAGGAAAGGGAAGGGAAAGTGGGGAGATGGAGTGAAAGAGAAGGAAGAAGAAAAGATGGGAAGGAAAGAAAAGTGCAAACATCACATCATGTAACTAAGAAAGAAACTGCTATACTTGATTTTGGCATAAATGGACCCAAAATTTTAAAGAATGTCTTTTTAAGTTTCTCTGTCCTTCTCTCCTCTTTATTCCGATGATCCTGTCACTCAGATTTCATATATTCTAGGAGGATTTCTTTTTATGTAACAGGAATTATGACAGCCTAGGATTTTTTGTTAAAGCTAATGAGCCTAGTCTTGAAAATTAGCTCATCTTAATATCTTCTATATATTGTAACATAAGCTGAAGTGGTTGCAGATCTCTGAAGGTCAGTCAGTTGAGGCTTCCACAGCCTCACATCAGTCTAGGTCTTCTAAACAGCATGGATTTATTTTTCTTATAAAGTTGGAAATTTTGAATCCCAATAACATATTATTACAATTGATTCTTGATGAACATATCTCTCTCTCCCTCTCCCTCCCTATATCCTCTCCCTTCCTACTTCATCTCCCTCTCTTTTCTTGGCTCTCAGAGAACCATATTTTGTGTGTGGGCTGTGTGGTCTGATTTTATTTTGTAAGCTGGATACAGTTACTGTTTATTTTTTCCCCTGACTTCCTACACTGATTGTGTGTCACTTCTGTGACTATGTCATTCCTTTCCTGAGAAGAGGTAAAACAATGGCTAACTCATGGACTCACCAGATGATAAATTGAAGTCATTTGTACCAGTAATCATTATATTAAAAAGAGGTAGACAAATCACCAAGGCTAATGTTAATATGGGAACTAATATCCTATATTTAAAAGCAGGTAAAGAGGTCAAGTGTATCTGCCACAAATAACATGTTGTGATATCAAGAAAGATTCACAGTCACCGAAACAAGATGGGCGGTAATCACACTAGCAGAAGGAGATAGATTCCAGTGGTAGGCTGATGGGACTAAGACTGGTTGTACAAATGGAAAATGAGAATTATTATGAGATTAGATGAATTGAACCAGAAAATCTACTATGATATCATCCAATTAACTCCTTAAAAATAAGTCATGCCTGGGAGAAGATCATTAGCATTTAGTCTCCAAGGCACTGATGCCTCAAGTGGATTGTTCAAAGGAAACAATTTTATATATATATAGTGCTTTGATTTTTGTATTTCTGAGGTATGATCTCATTATGTACCCCAAAGTGGCTTTATAGTCCTCCTGCCTCAGCTTCCCTAGTACTAGGATTGTAGGCTTATGCCATGACAATAAGCTCCTAAGTAAACTTAATTTGAAATGGGAAATTTCTAATTGATAAGTCATGTATTTGATCGAGGGAACAGGAGGAAGTCATTGGCATTAAAGGGATGATGAAATAAAGTATAGGAGCAGACCGGGTCTTCTGCGTAGATGTTAAAGACAACTGGGATGATAACAAGACACTATATATAGGGGGTCTCCCTCAACCAACATCAATATAATCAGGCCATGGGAGAAGGTATCAGGAATATAATAGTTTTGTCTTATTTACTCTTATTTTATATCTGAAGTTAATCATTGCTTTTTTTAGGGAACCATTACCTAAACCCTCTAGCATTAAATTATGTTATGAATGCTGGCCTTTTCAGGCATCAATCAATTATTTCATCCTATTCATTACAAACTCTACAATGAACAGTTGGTTTTCTCTCCACGAGACAATTAGCTTCTTTAGCCAATTTGAAGTCTTTGCCTGTTTAGACTTTAGCACAATAATAGGCTCATGAAATCTCTTCAAAAATGTTTGCTAATAGAATGAATAAATGAGAAGATAAATAAAACAGAAAGTGTAGGGGGGCAATCTCAAGAGCTGTGAGGTTTGTGGAACGCTGCATGAGTAAGGAGACACAACACACTGAACCTTCTGGCCAATCGGTTAGAAAATAAACAGTTCCAGGATTGCTAATACTTCTGGAATTTCTCTATCCTTAAAGTCTTGAATATAAACTATATTTGCCCACAGCTGTAACTGATCTTTTTAAATTATTATTTAACACTTATTTATTTATTACTAAATTCACTTATAACAAACACCAACAATTTCTTAACTATTAATCCTATAAATTCTTACAACCCCTTTAACCTATCCACTAAACCTATTGATAATTATAACAACTACTTTCATAACCTTTTAGAATGAGACAGTCTCTGGGGCAGGTCCTCAGTCGTCAGGAACACAGTCTTTGTTGTAGATCCTTTAACACACTTAGCAGTCCTTTTTCTGGATCTCTCAGATGCAGGTTCGTCAGGGTAAGTTGGTTATTGCAGTCTCACCTTAAATAAGGCTTCATGCTTTCTTCTCTGTGGGAGACCCCAGCCGTCTGCAGGCCAACTTCTTTTGAATCAGGAACTCAGCTGCTCTGTCTCAGTCCTTAAAGCCAGGCACAGTTTCCCCTAGGCCACTGTTCAGACAGATCAAACCCCTCTAGGCAAAAGCTGGGCCACAGGGTTTAGTCCTTGGCCTTTTGGTGTCTTGCTCAGGCTTTCTTTGCTCACCAGCTTCTTTCTGCTTCAGGGAAATCTGGCCATCAAATGATGGCCAGCACTTTTTTCAGCAGGACTCTCGGAGCTCTCTAGCATCAGGAGCCTCTTCTACTTCTGGGCTCCATGCACTGTCCTTAAATAGGAGAAACTCTGTTTCAGCTTAATTTGGGCTCTGCCCACTTAGCAGCTGAAAACAATGTCAGGCCAGATACTTTGTTTCTTCAAGTCTATTGAGTCTTTCCTGTTTTTCCTAACTTCAACCTTGTTTTTCAGTCTATTAAGTCTTTCCTGTTTTTCCTGACTTCATGCTGATAATGCTCTTCAGGCCCTGAATTAAGAGACAGTATCAGAAACTCCTATATATTTTCTAAATCTAATTTATCTAACCCCTACACACAGCAAATCCAATAAAACATAAAGACTTTAATGTAATTAATTTTATGGTAAAATTAGAAAATCAAAAATATTACAGAAGTATAACATGTTCAACTCATCAACATATAATTAAAGCTACATATGTAAAACAAGTTTTTAAAGAACATACAATAGCTAGTTCTATAATTTTATGTTCAGGACAAGGTCTAAAGGAAAAGTAAAGATAGAAATAGTGGAGAGGGAGAAAAACATGGAAAACCCAGAAGGCAAAGGTATTTTCTGGCTAAGGAGATGAAACTAGTAATGACTGTATTTACTCATAGTACCTCTTCAACCGTGCATGCTACTCTACATTCTCTTTGGACAAAGGAGTTCCTTTATTTCTTATGTCAAGTCTGTGAGTTTGGCAATAATATTAAGGAAGATAAGAATCACAGACCATAAAATGTGTTCAAGCTGAAAAGTGCATGCCATAAGATTCGAATCCCCTAGATCCTTAAAGAGTTTTCATTACAAAAAAAAATGTATTATGAGTCTTATCTCAATGACTTTGCAATGAAAAGCAATTCGTAGACATTAAATATCATGATACAATCACACATTCACACACTCACTCTTTCAAAAAAAAAAAATGGAGTAAGCAGCTTAGAGCCTGAATCCACACTGAGTTGCCACAGTTCCATTAGAAACATCACTTTCTGAATTGGGTTCACATGAAATAAATGAGGACGAGAACTGGTCTATACTTGTCATTGCCATCATGGAACAGAATAAAGCTTACAATCCAAAAAAAAAAAAAAATACTATGGTCAAAAGATGGATCAGTACTTAAGGCTCTTACACTTACTAAAAAGTGCATAAAATTATTCGTTTCAACTCTATTCATGTTTCGTTAGGAATATTTGAAATTATTGGACCATTGAAAAAACAACACACGGATCACCATATATTCCAAACACATATTTGAGTATATTACAATTGATATAATAATATATTTAAAAATGCACACCATTTTTGTGTTAGTTGCTATTTGAATGAGTAACAAAGACTAAGTAGGAATCAATGAAAGTGAAACATATGATCAAGCAAAATATTAATTATACTAAGTACTATATTTGATTGTGTCTTATGCTGGGTGTATACTTGGAATAGCATATTCAGTATTTAACCTTCTACTTGTGAATTTGAATTAGGTTATCTTCTATACATAATTGAAAAGTTTGGGAGATTCACATTGTCCTGGGCTATTTTTTTTTTTCTCTACTGAGCAGAGACTTCTCCTTTGACATTTAAAGGAAGCCAAGTTGGCTCATTACGAGCACTACAAGTTCTAGTTTTTCAACATGGTATTGAAGGTCCAAAGGTTGCAGAATTCAATTTCTCTGATGTCCATTGTAGTCCATCAGTCCTCACAATCCTCACATGAACGACTCTTTGTTGTATTGTGCAGGACATTTTGTTTTGTTCACCAGCAAGAAGAAAGTTCCTGCTTGTGTGAGTTTGCTCAAGGAATGTGTTTAGGTTCTTGTTGGACTAGAATCTAAATGACATAGGCATACAAAGATATACCAGTCAATATTAAAGTATCACAGGTTTTCATCAGTTCATCCCATGTGCTTATATTGGAACTTTCCCCCTTGAGGTTGAATAGCTTTCTGTTGGTGTCTTTTGTGTTTACTTTGTTTTGAATCTTTAATTACATTTACTTAGTGGTGTTCATGTGAGTGCATATGTGTTTGTGTGTGTGTGTGTGTGTGTGCATGTGTGTGCACATGTGTGTGTGTGCATGTGTGAAGGCACACATATGAATGTCAGAGGACAATGTGTAGGAATTGGTCAAGTTTTCTACCTTTGTAATTTCATTATGGTGATCTGATAGAATTAGATCATCACATATGGCAGCAAATGCCTTCACTCATTAAGCTGCCTTATCAGTCTTGAATGTGTTTTAAGATAGTATCTTACTCTGTAGCCCAGATTGATCTGGAAACTCACAATGTAGTTCAGACATTGTAGCATTAAAACTTTTCAAACCTATAAAATGTCGAGCTCTGGTCATTCAAATGATGATATGAACACAACATACCATGCCTACTTGTGAGTATCTTTCATCCCATGATTCACTGTTTTTACTCATAAAAATGCATTAATGATATCTACTCACAGATTAGACCTTAATTTTAACTAACATTTAGTTTAATATATATTGTATGAAAAACACACAGTAAACATTGAATATATGAAATACATTATGTCTAAGTACAAGGTAGAAACAAAGATATAGTTGATAACATATTTATTTATATGTATTTGTGCATGGATATGCATACACAGAATATTTATATTTGTGCATGTATATAATAATGATTATTATAGAAAAAATACTGTAATTTTCAGATTGAGGAGGACATGGGAGGGGTTCAATGGAAAGTAGGTAGAAGAGTTAGAGGGAAATAAGGTAGGAGAAAAATTAATGTAATTCTATTTCAATTAAATATATTTTTAAAAATGATAGCTATTGAAGTGTAACATATCTAAGTTTAAGAATCATATGATGAAAAAGAAGATATCTAAGATTAAGATTTTTTCCATTAATTATTTGTTTATTTTATTTTTTCTTATTAATTTGTTTATTTTACTTTCCAATCGCCATTCCATCCCTCCTCCCAGTCTTACCCTTCTACCCACTTCCCCCAATCTCCCCCCCAACCTGGTACAAACCCACTTTGGGATATCAAATCACATCAGGATTAATTGTCTCCCCTTCCACTGAGACAAGACAAGGAAGTTCTGCTAGGAAAATAGAATCTAGAAGGAGGCAACCTTGTCCAAGTCAGAGATAGTCCCTGTTCCAATTGTTAGGGGATCCTCGAGAGTACCAAGCAGTCCATCCACTTCATATGTGTAGTGTGCCTAGGACTGGTCCATGCATGTTCTTTGGTTTTTGGTTCAGTCTCTATGAGCCCCCTTGTGTCCTAGTTAATGGGGTATGGGGGCCTCCTTGTGGTGCCCTTGATCTCTCCACCTCCCTCAAACCTTCCCCTGACTCTTCCTCAAGACTCCCTGCTTTTCACCTAATGTTTGACTACGAGTCTCTGCATCAGTTTCCATTTTTTGCTGAATAAAGTTTCTCAGAAGGCAGTAATGTTGAGCTCCTTCCTGGATTCCTCTCTTCAACCACTTCCAATGCCTATTTTATTTCTCTACTTAAAGTATTCAAAGATCATCCCTCCTGCCCCCCTTGTTACTTAGTTTCATTGTGTCCATGGATTGTAGCATAGTTGTCCTGTACTTAATGGCTAATATCTGCTTATGAGTGAGTAAACACCATGGGTGTCTTTATGGGTCTGTGTTAGCTCTCTCAGGATGATCCTTTCTGGTTCCATCCATTTGCATGCAAATTTCATGATATCCTTGTTTCTGATCACAGAGTAGTATTCTATTGTGTAGATGTACTACAATTTCTTTGTCCATTCCTCAGTTGAGGGACATCTGGTTTGTTTCCAATTTCTGGCTATTACGAATAAAGCTGCTATGAACATAGTTGAGGAAATGTCCTTGTGATTTGGTGATGCATATTTGGAGTACATACCCAGGAGTGATATAGCTGGGTCTTGAGGTAGAATTATTCCCAATTTTCTTAGAAAGTGCTAGATTGACTCACAAAGTGGTTGTAGAAGTTTGCATTCTCACCAGCAGTGGACTAGTGTTCCCCTTCCTCCACATCCTCACCATCATGTTCAGTCACTTGAGTTTTTGATCTCAGCCATTCTGACAGGTGTGAGATGGTGTCTCAGAGTCATTTTGAGTGGCATTTCCCTGATGACCAAGGGGGTTGAGCATTTCTTTAAGTGCTTCTCTGCCATCAGAGATTCCTCTGTAGTGAATTCTCAACCTTGTTCTATATCCCGTTTTTTTTTAATTTGATTATTTGGTTTGTTGGTATTAAATTTCTTGAGTTCCATATATATATATTGGATATTAGTCCTCTGTCTGATATGGGGTTAGTGAAAATCCTTTCCAAATCTGTGGGCTGCCATTTTGTTCTATTTACACTGTCTTTGGTCCTACAGAAACTTTTCAGTTTCATATTAATTGTTGATATTAGTGCCCGTGTAATTGGTGTTCTGTTCAGGAAGTTGTCTCCTGCGGCAATCAGTTCAAGGCTTTTCCTCACTATCTCTTCTATTATATTAAGTTTCTCCAATTGTATTTTGAGGTCTTTGTTCCACTTTGATTTAAGTTTTATTCAGGGTGATAAATATGAATATATTTGGATTCTTCTGCATGTTGACAACCAGTTAGACCAGCACTATTTGTTGTAGATGCTGTCGTTTTCCATTGTATAGTTTTGGCATCTTTGTCAAAAAACAAATGTCTGTAGGAGTTTGGGTTCCCCTCTGGTATTTGATTCAATTCCATTGTCTATTTTTATGCCAGTACTACTATGTGGTTTTTATTACTATTTCTTTGAAGTGCAGATGGTGATACCTCCAGAAGTTCTTTTATTGTACAAGACTGTTTTTGCTATCCTGGGACTTTTTTCTTTCAGTTTTAGTTTTTCCATATGAAGTTTGGAATTGTTCTTTCAAGGTCTGTAAATAGTTGTGTTGGAATTTTGATGGAAATTGCAAGGAATGTGTAGATTGATTTTGGTAAGAGGGCCATTTTTACTATGTTAATCCTACCAATACCTGAGAATGGGAGATCTTTCCCTCTGATATCTTCTTCAATTTCTTTCCTCATGGACTTGAAGTTATTGACAAACAGGTTTTTTGTGTGCTTGGTCAGTGTTACACCAAGGAAATTTGTATTGTTTGTAGCTATTGTGAAGAAAGTTTTTTTCCCTTATTTCTTTCTCAGTTCATTTGTTTATCATTTGTATAAAGAAGGACTACTGATTTTTTAGAGTTAATTTTGTATCCAGCCAATTTGATGTAGGTGATTATTAGCTGTAGGAGTTCTGTAGTTGAGTTTGGGGGATCATTTTTGTATACTACCTAATCATCAGCAAATAGGGATAATTTGACTTCTTTTTTAATTTGTATCCATGTGATCTCCTTTAGTTGTCTTATTGCTCTAGCTAGAACTTCAAGTACTATATTGAAGAGTTATGGGGGAGTGGACAGCCTTGTCTTGTCTCTGATTTTAGTGGAATTGCTTCAAGTTTCTCTCCAGTTAATTTGATGTTGGCTATAGGCTTGCTGTATATTGCCTTTATTATGTTTGATAATAGATAGCCACCTGGGTCTGGGGTTTCAGGCAGAGATAGTACCTGGGAGATTGGGTGCAGAAGGCAGGGGGCAGACTGCAAGTCTGTAGGGTCTGCTTGTACAACCTACCATGCAAGGGGCCAGGAAGGGGACCTCACCTGGTGGTCTCAGATGGCTGCCTGTGTCTGGGGTTGGAGACAGAGATGGCTACCAGAGGATTGTATACAGAGGGGAAGGGGTGGTCCACACTGCCATGTGATCTGCCCCCCAAGACCCAGCAGGCAAGGGGTTGGGGTGGGACCTCATCTGATAGTCCCAGGTGGTCTCCTGGGTCTGGGGTTGCAGGCTGAGATGGATCCTGGTGGTCCCTGATGGCCACCTGGGACTGGGGTTGCAGGTGGAGAAGGCCTGGGAGATGCAGGGTAGAGGGCAGGGGGGCAGACTGCAAGACTGTAGGGTCTGAGTGTGCAACCAGGCAGGCAAGGTGGCAGGAGGGGGGCCTCACCTGGTGGTTCCAGAAGGCTGCCTGGCTCTGGGATTCTATTTGTTTATTTTAAGGATTCAGTTTTCATGGCTAAATAATAAACATAGAGATCAGAGAACTGTGCACAGAAATTAGCAAGTTACTCCTTTGCGAAGTTTTTCAGTCTTATGTGAGAGTAACACAGAACAGTGAGTGGGTAAAAGATGGGAGTTGAGTTGGAAATTACAAAGGCAAGGTTAAAATTGTATATATTTATTCCTTTTAGAAATATATTTTTTTTATTGCCCCTGGATGCAGATAGCCAGGAATATTTGCTTGTAAAATACTGAGATGCTTGTTAAACAGCAAATCAAGCATACCAAGATATCTGCACCTCTGGGAAATTGTATGTAAAACACCCTTAAAAACAGCTGTTGGCATCTGTTTCCTTTATGTAAATATGAGGGATTCCTTGTTTGGTTTTTAGTTTTAGATTTTGTTATCCTGACAAATATCATGTTCAATTCTTATTTTTATTACAGTGTTGATATTGAATTGATAATTTCCAATATTACTGGTTTGGGAAAATTTTGGTATAGGATTTGAGAATATATAATGTTTTCCTGATATGGTCAAGTCAGTTTTGGTGTCTTTGTTTCAAATCCTTCTTATTTTTCACCTATCCTCCATCCCCGAGATCATCTGTATGATGGTGTGATTGGAATCACAGAGGCCTCAGATATTATATATTTGGAGGAAGGTGTTTTATTTAACCCTGGATGATTCAATCTTATATGACTTGGTTAGATGACAATCGCTGAACCATGAAATTTCATGTATCTCTGTGGGGACTGTTTTACAAACAAAACCATTGAGGAGCGTTTCGTTGTAGTAAGAGCCGCTACGTGAAACACACTTGATAAAGAACTTGGTTCACTGTGGAAGAGCAGCTTTTGTAAGTACATAACTGAGCTATTGTTATTTGAATCTGTTCTAATAATTCTTAATTTTTTCTCCCTTTCTAACAACTTTCTTTTGTCTACACATAAACTAGAATAAGCATTTTTTTTGAATCACAGCAATAAATTCTAAAGAAACATGAAGTATTAATCTCATTAAATGGTGCTAATACATAAGACTTCTTTGAATGCAGGAGCCTTTGTTTTTCAACCCTCTGGTAAGAAAGGCAGAGTGATGGTTTGAAGGCTTTAACTTTCTGCAAGAATGAGGTAACATTTGGATGAATGCTACTTGAAAGAGAACTCAGGATGCAAGGACAGATTCTCCTTACCTCATCTGATCTGAGGTTTTGATGTAAAGATCAAATTGTATTTGTGTCTGAAAATTTTTCCCAGGACAGTTTAATGATGAATAAAACTATCATTCGTTATTAAACTAAGAAAGAATGGAATGAATAAATGGAGGAAAGGAAGGAAGGAAGGAAGGAAAATAAGAGTCACTGCAAGTTCTGACTTCCAATGGAAGTTATCCAGAAGGCAGGCAATAAGACTAGGAAATCTTTACAACTTTTTCAAGGATGTCAGAGTTGTAAGATAAGACAAGAATATGTCAGGATTTATGTGTATTATTTTAGTTAAGGTTATTATTGCTGTGGTGAAACACCATGACTTTTAGGAAGGGTTTATTTTGCATATTCTTTCATACCACGGTTCATCATGGAAGGCAATCAAAGGCAGGAATTTTGCCTGGAACAGGGCATGAACACAGAGGCAGGAGTTGAGGCAGCGAACATGGAGGAGTGCTGTTTTCTGACTTGCTTTTTTATGAATTACTCAGCCTGCTTTCATATAGAACCCAGAATACTAGTTCATGGGTGGTACGCCATGAGTGAGTTGCCACCATGCCTCTAGATCAATAGTTGTTAAGAAAATGCCCTACAAGCTTGCTTACAGCCCTACCTACCTTATGGGGACATACTTTCTACTGAGTTTCTGTCCTCTGAGATGACACTAGTTTATGTCAAGTTGAAATAGAACTAGTCAGCAAAAATATTATACATAGAAATAGTAAGAAATTAATATAGAGTCTGAAAACATGGGACTAATAAGCATTGCAAGAAAAAAGAAAAAGAAAGATCTATGTGGGATACTGGAGGTGAAGGGAGAAGCACACTGAGGGGATCATGCAATTCCACAATCACTACAGGACCTGCATACACGGTGGTGTGTGTGGGGGGGGACCTGTTAGAAACAGAGTAGCTGGAAGAAACATTGCATAGTAAATTGGGAATTGTCATATTACCTGAAGGGTATGAAATTGCATTATACCAACCTCTTTGTTTTAGAACCATTTGGTTTAGTTTTTAAAGACTGATAACCATTTTTCTTTAGTGCAAAACATATCTAATGTATTTTAAAAAAATCAGGCTTAAAACAACTTAGTTGAATTTCAGGAGATGCTTTTTCAGCTGGAGTATGCTCAAAGAGATTTGAAAAATATTTATCTCATGTTCCATCTTTTCCACCCACGTTGGGTTTCTATGATTGTTCTTCATGAATTCATAATTTTAGGGATATTTTTGTCTGCTGGTCTAATTAATAGCTTATCCCCACACAAGGAACATGTATATAACATATACAGAATATGGTGTTTGTTTTCAATTTAGTAGACTATAAATGAGTGATTCTCGGATACTTTGGTAAAATAAGTAGAGCATTGTGTGATGACATACTCTTTCAATTCTAGTACATAGGAGTCAGAGGGAAGTGAATTTCTGAGTCGGTATGTATATAGAGAGATCTTGTCTCAATTAATAAACTATCAATTAATTAATTAGTTAGAAATAACTCAAAGGGTTGGCTTTTTTTTTCGTTTTTACAGAGAGAAGTGAACAATATTAATGTTAAGATGCTTCTATTCAGGGATATCTTAGTCATTCACTTTTAGCTTTTGGCTCATCTAAGGAAGATGGAGAGCATCCACTTCTAACATTATTGTGAAATAAAAAAAAAAACCTCACAAATGAGTATGATAGTTTCTTTTTATTACCATGATACATTATTAAAGAAGATTTGCTGACCATTTATTCTGCAGCCAGTGTTTTCCTGAAGTGTTTGTAATACATACAGTATTCTCTCCTTTCTCCCTCATGTGTTTTAGGAGACATTGGCAACTCATTTTGAGGACTCTGAATTTTCTACCCTCTCCAAGGCAGAGGGCGATCATACAGCAATTGCATGTATAGTCACTATCTGTTGAGATGTTTAGCAGAGAAAGCTATTTATTCACCGCCCCAAGATTTATTCAGCACCTGGTGCTAGAGTGAAGGGGTCAAGACACCTCATATAGTACATTCTTTACCCCCAATAAATCAGATAAAAGCAAATACTAAAATTTATGAAAAACCCATGATGACCATATTACATGTATGAAGAGATGGGTCCACATTTGCATTGAAAGGAACTCAAGAGATGAATTCTGAGAAAATGAGACTGTGAATTTTAGTCTTAGTCTTATATAACAAATAAAAATTCAAATAATTCTGAAGCATGAGTTTCAGAAGGGATAAATTACAAATCAGGGTTTGGAAGGAATATTTGTCATTTGTCATTGCATTTAGTAAGTGAGCCTTTCTAAGTTTTGTGAACCACATGGATTGGTAAATATTATTTTGCTTGGAACTCTTATTCCAATAGAGAGGCCAACAATATGAAATTAGTTACAACAGGAGCTCATGTAAACTGTTATGGTAAGAATTTATGAATGGTATTAATTTAAGTCACATTATTAACTATGCAAGTACTTTATGTTAATGAATGAAGTTGAAAATGATGGAATATACCATGTAGAATGATGAACAGCCAATCAAAGCTAGATGTCTAGGTTATAAAATTTGTACTCTCAACTATCACAGTGAATTATTGAGGATGTGTAAGTAAGATTAGTAAAAGGAGAATGCTAAGCAGACAAGATGGCAGAGAGGAAGGTGCTGTTGTAGAGAGCAGGGAGGCCTTGTCATTCCCTTGTCAAGGCTTGACCTCTTCAGCAGACTCAGTAAAGCCTCCAGCTGCCTGTACTGTTACATCTCTGTGGGCCTTTCAGAAGCCAAAATAAAGGCCTTGCTAGCCTCAGTTGCAGCACTTCTGAAGTGGAGGGGGTTAAGACTGCTGAACAGCTCTCCACCAATGTCATGTAGAGCATGCTTAGAATTTCTCAAAGGTCATCGACTTTCCTGCCCTAGAATAGTCTTTAGAGCACCTCTCAACTGCCATGACCACTTCAAATAGGTCGTCTAAGACCATAGGAAAGTACAGAAATTTACATTATGACTTATAACAGTACCAAAATTACAGTTATGAAATAGCAACAAAAATAATTTTATGGTTGGGGTCACCACAATATCAACCACTGTATTAAAGGGTCACAGCATTAGGAAGGTTGAGAACACTTTAAGCTGCCTTAAAGTGTCTCTGTAGGAATGCATTCCATTGGCCCACAGCGGTGCCTTTATTGTTGTCATCTGCCTTAATGTGATTCATTGTCAAATATCATTCTCATTCCCAAGTATTTCTTTTGTCTTCTTAAATGAAATTTTACTACTCATGTCGTAGGTTTACAGTAAGCCATGGGAAGAATCTAAATGACTAAGGATCAACCATCAGAAAATATGTGTGTGTGGGAACACTGATAAAAGACTTTCCTACTGTACACATGAAATAAACCTGCTACGAGACAAGCAACATCTGCTTACCCTAATATAAGAGATAGATAGGGCCTCTTCAGAAAACCTCAAGAGACCTGCAGAATATGGCATTCAAAGATGTTTTCGTAACTTTAGATTTTTTTATATCAAGACATATCAACTCCTGACAGCACCCCCTATTCTCCTCCAAGTAGAAGATGAGCATCGAAGAATCTCCAGTGGGAGATGATTGAATTAGTCGCAAGCCTATCTCTTGGTAGGAAAAGCCCCTTGCCCCAACTGTAGACAGAATGCTGTCCAAAAAGGACAAAACCTGGAAGCAGGTAAGTCGACAGCCTAGCTCTGCCAAGACAGGGTAGGTAAGTCCTTCATAACCCCTGCTCTACAATCAATGTCTGTCACAGAAACGGGGCCAAATGACTGAAGATCAATGCTGTAATGTATGGAGAGAAAATGGGAACTGTCCAGGCAGCCACTGGTATGTCATTTCTTAGTTTTGGAAGCTGCAGGCCCTGTACTTCCTATAAAATCAGATATATTTATCCCTCTCAGGTCTCTGAGGTGGTTGAAGAACAAATAGCTAGGGTCTCATAATTAAATTTTGAGTTGTTCAGGAGTCAAGAGAGTGTTATAGATCTGAGAAGATACTTTTAAAATTGTGTAGCAAGTTAGTATAAATGTTGAATCAGATATAGAACTTTAAACTCATGGAGATGTTTAGATAGTAGAATGTTAAAGTCAGGTACCAAATACATATAGCCTGGACATTGGGAATGTACGCTAAGCCATGTAACCCTCATAACTGTGGCCTAATTACCTCTGTTGTTTTGTATTGTATTTATTATTATAAGAGAAAGAGCCATTTTTGGACTGAAAGGGGAAACTGTAGGGAGAAATAAGATATACCTTAAACTTAAAAGAAAAAAAAAGGGAAGAGGATGAGGGGTTGAGGGTGGGAGGGTAGGACTGGAGGGGGAATAGGGAGGGGACTGCGATTGAGATGTAACTTGAAATAAAAAATAAAGGAAAAAAAAAATAAAGTAACACCAAACAAAATGCAGTGTACTATCCTGGATTAGATGATGGGGCTGAAGAAATACATTGGGAAAACAGGCAGAATCTAAAAAAGTTCTATAGTTCAGGTCATCATAGTTTGCAAATATTAATTTCATAATAGTTATAGATGTATCAGGATGTTCTAAGATACTAGGAGAACCTGGCTGGAAAAAGTTCCAGGAATTTTCTATTCTTTGTATCTCTTCTGTAAATCTAAAGTTATTTCAATATAAAAAGTACCCAGAAGTTAAAAAAAAAAAAGTGTTTGCTTTAACCAGCCAGCTGTTATTGGTAGTTAATGGTGGCTGGAGAGGGTCAGTCATGAGCTGTTGGTGGTCCTTGGGGTAGGGAGATTCATTTATCTCTAGATCTATGGCCACTAGGAGGCTGCCTATACTCCAGGGAATAGCTTCACACTCACAGATTGGCAGATTTGATGGATAAGTGAGTTTTGCCTTATTTTTGTTTTTGTTGTTATTGTTTTATTGTTGTTGCTTTTAATGCGTGAAGGTGGGAGTGGGACATGTTAGAGAAGTTGGAGGGGTGAGACAGGGATTTGTATGATCTTAATCCATTGTATACAGTTATGAAAATATCAAAGAATAAAGAAAAATGTTTTCAAAAGCCAAACAGGTTCATTTTAGAAGCTTACCATCAAACATTTGAAATAGGAATAATAATACCAAGTATATGTTTCAATAGAATGAACCAGGGATGTTTTGTTTTGATTAAAAAGGAACCATACTTTTTGTTTTAAGTTCATTGCTCTGATTTTCTATCACATATGACACAGCAGCTCTTTTCCACTTTACCCCACAAGGGATGAGTGGGCAGGCTGCAGGTGCTGTGTTTCCTACTGAAATCCATGCGGGCACTGGCAAGGCAGGTCAGGATGCTAGGCCAAATTTCACGGGCATCTGCATTCAGGAATCTCTTCTCTATGGGTTCCCTATCTCAAACCCTGTTATTAATGTTGACGCTAACACCTGCCAGTAAATGGGTACTTCATGTCACTAGGTGACTCAATCATTAGCTTAAGGAACTCCATCCAAATAAGTTTGGTGGATTGAATCTCTGTGCAGCCCCTTTTCTAAGAACAAAGCAAGCACATGGTAAATTTATTTTGTGTGCTTCCTGTTTACTGCATAAGACAAGATGAATTCTCATAATGCCAAAGGGAGGGATTGAATCATTTATTAAGTGCAGTCTTGGACAGGTGTCTCAAATGTCAATTCTAGGATTTAATCTAAACTAATCTTCACAAAAGTTAGATTTAATGGAAATGAGTACCCAGAGGAATTCAGTGTGCAGGTTAGCTGGATGCTTAAATCTCAAATACTGCTGTTAATGACAATCTTTTAAATAAACTCTCTACTTGGCTGTTATCCTCCTGTGCTCTGAGGTAAAAAGTGTTTGGAAAATTGATGCTGGCTGACTGGTAGGTAAGATTTATGCTAAAAAGGTTTTTGTTTTATTTTGTTTTCTTCATCCCAGACCTAGGCAAATAGTCAGCTAATTTCATTTCTTTCTGTCTTTCTTCTTATTTATCTTTTTGTTTGTTTGTTTTGTCTGTTCTTTTGGTTTTCAAGACAGAGTCTCTCTGTGTAGCCCTGACTGTCCCAGAATGTACTAGATATATGAGGTGCCCTCAAACTCAGGGATTCCCCTGCTTCTGCTTACCAAGAGCTGGGATTACAGCATGTTCCATCATACACAGACTTCCTGTCTTTATTTGTTTATTTCTTTCATTCATTTTGTAAAAGAGGAGATGGTAAGTTTATTGAATTGTTTGAAATGTTTCACCAAAGTGAAAATATCAATGATATTTTAACTCAGCTTTGGATTTCTCAGTAATGACCAAATATTTTGCTAATTTTTTTCTGTTTTTCTTTTATGGAAAATAGCTTCCCCCCCCCCCAACATAACATATCCTGATTAAAGTTATCCCCTCCCTCTACTTCTCCCAGCTCCTCCCACATTTCCCCACCCCTCCAGATCTACCTACTCTCTGTCTCTAACAGAACACAGATAGGCTTCTACAGTATAATAATAAAATATAACAAAACTTATCCATTGGAATGAGATAATGACAAACAGAAGGTCAGGAGCCCAAGAAAAGGCATAAGAAATAGATAACAGACCCAGAGAGCCACTAGTTCACACACTCAGGAAGCACCCCAAAATACTGGAAACCATAATATATACACAAAAGAAACATTTTATACCTCTTCTTCCACAGTGTTTCCTGAGTCCTGAGGTATGGGGTTTGATGGAGACATCCTATATAAGACTGAGTGTTCCAAGTTCTCTCACGCTTTGCAAAATGTCTAATGTGGATCTCTTTATTTGCACTTATCTGTTGCTAAAGGGAGTTTCTCTTATATCTGAGTAAAACATTTATCTCAGGTCTCTGAGGTGGTTGAAGAATAGATAGCTAGAATCTCATAGTTAAATTTTGAGTTGTTTAGGAATCAAGAGGGTGTTCTGGATCTAAGAAGATATTTTTAAAATTATGAGACAAGTTAGTATGAAAGCTAAGTTAGATATAGAACTTTAAACTCATGGAGATGGTTAGATAGTAGAATGTTAAAGTCAGGTGCCAAATACATATGGACTGGACATTGGGAATGTATGCTAAGCCGTATAACTCTTATAATTGTGGCCTATTTGTTTCTGTTTTTTTGTATTGTATTTATAATTATAAGAAAAAGAACCATTTTTTGGACTGAAAGGGAGAGCTGTTGGGGGGGAAAAAGAAATACCTTAAACTAAACAAAAAAAAAAAAAAGAAGGGAAGAGGATGGGGGGTTGAGGGGGAGGAGGGTGGAAGGGTGGGACTGGAGGGGGGAGTAGGGAGGGGATTGTGATTGAGATGTAACTTGAAGAAATAAAAAATAAATTATTTTAAAAATCATTAAAAAAACATTTATCTGTGAGCATAAAGACTGTCATTTGGAATCATTTTATTGCTACATATTTTGGATAGTAATATTTGATTTTATCATAGGGCCCGAACTTATACAGTATCAGTTATGGCTTACATTCTGTGTAGAGGTCCTTAAGTAAAATCACACATTAGTTGGTTACTCACTTAAGATTTTTTTATTTTAACCAACATTGCACTAACATATTTTACAGGCAGAACACTGTTATAGATCAAAGGTTTTTTGGTTGGGTTGTTGTTTACCTTTTTCTTTGGTAGTCTTGGCAATAGCCTGGGTTATTTGGGAATTCCCATAGGCCAATATCTCAATTAAATGTAACCCATTACCAGTACTGGAAGCTTCCTTTGAAAAGAGATGTCAAATTACTGTTTTGTCTCCTCCATTATATGGCAATTTCATTTAGATATACTTCATATATGTATATATTTCAGAAAGTTTCTACTCTCTTGGGTTTTTATACCTCTTATATTGCACCCAATTTTACCTGTCTTTCCCCATGTTCACTCACTTGTCCCACTCTTTCCTCCCTCTCCACTTGATCCTACCATTCAAGCCCACCCCCATCCATCCATAACTATGTATTATATGTTCTTTTTCTAGGGCTATCTACCTAGCTCCCACCCACAGTCCCTTACTATAAATCTAAACTCCATGGTTCTATGGATTGTAGGTTGGTTACTATTGACTTAACAGGTAGTATCCATAAAAAGTGAATGCATATCGTGTATGTCATTCTGGGTCTGGATTACCTCACTCAGGATGAACTTTTTTTTTTTTCTAGTTTAATCCTTATGCCTGCAAATTTCATCTCCTAGTAGCTGAGTAATATCCCATTGTGTGAATATACATTTTATTTATTCATTCATCTGTTGAAGGGTATATAGGCTGTTTCCAGTTTCAGGCTATTATGCATAGTGTATCAGTGAACATGACTGAGCAATTGTCTCGGTAGTAGGATGAAGCATTCTTTGGGTATATGTCCAAGAGCAGTATTGCTGGACCTTGAAATAAATTGATCTCCATCTTCCCGAGGATCTGCCATACTTCTCTCCATAGTGGCTATACAAGTTTAGGTTCCCACCAGCAATAGATGAGTGTTCCCTTATTTTTCAATTTTACCAGCATGAGCTGACACTTGTGTTATTGATCTTAGTTATTCTGATGGGTGTAAGAAGAAATCTCAAATAGTTTTGATTTGCATTTTCCTGATGACTAATGGTATTGAACATTTCTTTAAGTGTTTCTCAGCCACATGAGTTTCTTCCTTTGAGAATTCTCTGTTGAAATCTGTATTCCATTATAAAATTGACTTGTTTTCTTGAGGCCTAGTGCTTTGTGTTCTTTACATATGCTTTATATTACTCCTGTATATTAGATGTGTATTTGGATAAAAACAAAAACAAACAAACAAAAAATACTTTGCCCATTTTGTAGATTACTGCTTTGTGTAAATGATGGTGTCCTTTGTCTTACAGAATCTTTTCAGTTTCATGAAAAGATTTAGTAATTGTTGATCGGATTTCTGGTGTTAAAAGTGTTCTGTTCAGAAAGTCTTCTCTTGTGCCAACAAGCTCTGTGTGTGCATTTATGTCTGGGTTTTCTGTTTGATCCCATTGATCAACATGCTTTGTTTTGTGCCAATACGAAGCTGCACGGTGGTGATTCTTCCAGTAGTTCTTTTATTATTCGAGATTGATTATCTATCTGAGATTTTGTGTTTCCACATGAAGCTGAAAATTACTTTTTCAACATCTGTGAAGAATTGTGTTGAAATTTTGAAGGAAATTGCATTGAATCTGTAGATTGATTTTGGAGAGATGAATATTTTTACTATATTAATTCTACCAATCCATAATAGAAAATACTGTGTAATCATATATCTAAGACACATTATAGACTTTGGTGTCTGGGATGCCTCAGGAGAGTTAGTATGTATAAGACTAAATACTATACACAAAATATTCACAATTTATAGGATTGTCTGATTACAAAATATGATGAAAAATGACAGATTTTGAAAGTGACAACACCTATAAAAATGATTGACACACATCAACTCTAAATATTGACAGGCCAAAGAATCAGATTTATCTACCACTAAATGTAATTTGGAAAATAAAGAGCATTGTGGCCCTTCTCCTAGGACTGATATCTTTTATAGAATAAGGAGGTTTTAGTTAAAATTTCACAGCTTTGATACATAAGACATACATACAATGTAATAAAACACATTGGTTTTCAATACATCACAATTAAATTTAAAGTTATACAGGTGGATTTTGGACAAGTTGAGAATATATATGATATGTGAGCATGGATCCTGATTAATTTTCTAAGGAGATAGTCTAATGGAAGTTCTAATGGATCACTTCTATAATCTTGGTAATATATTGACAGCATATTTATTAATATTGTCAAAACTAGTTAACACAATACAACTGTTCTAATAATCTGTTCTACATTATAAAGTATAAATAATACATATAACTGGTAAAAATTTTAAAAGGATGCAACTAAGACAAGAAAAATTATTAATCTGAAAGATATGAAATAAAATAAGCCTAAGAGATAACAAATAGATTTCTTCAGGAGCAACTAAATTTAAGACATAATTTTTTCTTTCTTTACATCCTTCTTTCCCTTCTCTCTTCTCTCCCTCTTTTACTTCTGTCATCTCTTCTTCTATCTTTCCTTTACTACCTCTGTACTTCTCTCTTCTCCTGTTCCTCTGTTCCTCCTCCACCCATTCTCTGTTCTCTCCCCTGCCTCGTCTCCTCTCTTTATATATATATATATGCATATATTCCATCTTCTCCCAGAACTAGTATCTCTTATAGAATAAAGAGAAGGTTTTATATATATATATGTATATATATACATATATATATATGTGTGTGTGTATATATATGTATAAACAAACCAGAAACCTATATAAGTGTGTGTGTGTTTCTTTAATTCCAAATATCTGCATTTTAATCAAATATTCAGTCTTCCAGGATGTGAGCAACATTTCATTCTGTGAAAGTCTATGTAATATTTTTAGCTTTGTAGCTTTTGCATTCTCTTGTGCAACTACTCAATACTGTCATATTCTGAGAGTAGTGGTAGACAGTACTGATATAATGATGTGCTATGTTCCAATAATATTTTATAAAATAGGCAGCTTCTGGTCGTCAACCATAGAATAGTAATTGAAACTTTACACATATTATCACTCTTTTTCACGATCAACAGCAGTATGAGTAATATATTCTTGAATAAATCTCAAAGGGTAGACTTATTTATTGTGTACAACGTCAACATTTATACATAGGAGGTAATGATTTTTTTATAAATATTCACTATGTCCTATGTCATGTGTCCAGTGCCCCATATATGTTATACAACCCTGAGGATAATACCTTAATTTTGGCTTAATCATCTATATTGCATAGAGATTTGAAAACAAACTGAATAAAGTATTGGTTTCGGATATGTCTCTTTGATTTCTTACCTAATAACTACTTTTCAATAATATTATTTCTACTTTACTTAAGTGACAATTAGATCTCAATGATGTCAGATAATTTTTGATTACTCTGTACCTGCTAAAAGGTAATCACTTATTGATATTTTAAAACCTAAATTGCAGTAGATTCCATTTTGCTCGGTTAATTGGAGATTTAGACAGTGGTACCAGACTCTGCTTTTGTTGAATGATATAAGAAAAATCCTATTTATCAACTCATTAGGGAACTGTCTGTCCATATTTTAAAAGAAAAAGCTGCAAGGGGAGACATCTCTTGCTGTTCTTTTTCTTCCTGATTGGGACATAATGATGAGGGAGATCCTGGCTTGGGATTGCTCCAGATATTTCAAATGTAGGAGAAATATCAAGAGAATCTCAGGAAAAGCAAACAGGTTCCTGGCATTATCAGAGCCCTGAACTAATCCCAGGACAGCTTATTTTTAGCAATCAGCTACACAAGAGAGTATGTCTGTACAATGCAGGCCACTTCCCTGGAAATTGTCTCTTCTCTTCATTCATGAGCATTTGAATGTGTTGCAAGAGAAAATGGCATCTATTGTCTCACTGGGCCAAAGAGCAGAGCCCAGAATCAGAAGCCATATGGAGATTTCTCATCTTTATCTCAAATAATATGAAGAGGACTTGAGGACAATCTTTAGCTACTTACATCCAGTGAAAGTTTAAAGCTGGTGCCATTCATTACCCTGATTTCTGCAGATTCACTAATGTCTAAATTAAACAAGTCAAGCGCTTGGCAAACAGAAATGCAGACAATATGAAATATATCGCTTTACTTGTCTTAGAAAACAGAGGTCTCACTTTTGGAAACAACATTCTAGAACATCAATGGCACTTTACCCTTCCCATGACAGGCATGTAAAAGGAATCATTCCTGTAGTTTCTTAAGAAGAACAATTGTGAGGGAGTGAAATGCACAGCAATACATTATCATGGATTTGCTAACTCTTACTTTTTTTTTTTCTCCAAGGAAATGACGTCAGTACAGTGTAGCAGTGGTAATAAGCTGAAAATGAGATCACCATTAATAGAAGAGCTCAGAAAAGTATTATTTTTATTTCTTCTTTGAAATTTTCATGGATACATCCAATGAATTTTGATCATACTCACTCTACAATTTCTCTTGGATCCTTTCTTCAAGACTGCCTCCCTCTTTATGTATGTCATTTTGTTTTTTTAATAGCCCAATAAGACCAATATTGCTACCCTTTTGTGCATGGGTATAAGGCCTCCCACTAGAGCATGGTCACCCTACAAAGGCCCTTTACTCATGAGTACAACTGACATTAATATCTCCTCAGTTTCTGGTACAATCTCTAAGTTTGATTTGAACTTTTAAATGTAGATATCCAGATCTGTGTTGAGGCAAAAGTTTACAGGAGTAAGATATTGTCATTGTTTATAAAGAGACCAAAAAGAAGATATGATTTTCATTTAGGCTCATTGTGTTTTGGGTACTCCCAGCAAGACAAATGTCCTCTTATCTTCACATGGGAATACAGCCTAATGGAGACTGATGTAATCCTTAGATCCCAAACAGGGAAGAAACGTTTCCCAAAGTCTAAGTCTTATATATTTTCACACCATTAGAAGAATTTGAGGGGCGCACATGGATTTGGTTGATTTTGGAGTTTATCAATGTCATTAATATGAAGAGGAGTTTGAAATATATCTGAACTGCAATTACCATCTTTTTGTCCTTTGAATGTCAATCCTTTTGAAAATATATGGTATTGCTTGCTTGTTTAATGCCATTAGACCTTGCTTGGACATTTGGGTGTGGGAGGGACAATAAGCATTTGAGGCAGAGTCTTTCTGTCTGTGCTTTTTCAGCACCATCTGGATTCCTGCATTTTCTCTGTCTATTCAGAATTCAGAAGGAGAATTAGATTAAAAAATAGATGAAAGGATGTGAACACGCAAAGGAAAAAGGAAATGTTTTCACACTCAACTCCCCCAGTTGAGCTGCTCCCTGATTAAAATACTAATACATAACAACAGGTCCAGGAAGTCCATACTGTGGCCTGAGCACTTGGCATGATCAAAGGCTTATGTTATTCCTGCCTCCTTCTGTCAGCAGTAACTGAGCAATCCAGGCTCCTGATTGGAAGAACAAATTTCCTTTGTCCTGCACATGCTGTATTTATCTGTCACGAATATCCACCAAACTCAGCAGGGATTTGGCTGAGAGAGTAGGATCACTCCTTGCAGAAAACCTGGTAATAAATCTGGAGGCTTTGTAAAAGATCTGAAAGCTGCCTTCACAATTTGCCGGAGGAGGTGTGTATAGCCAGGAGGAAGGAGATTATGTAAACTACAGAGGCAAACTGGGGGAGCTTGGCAAAGGAAGATCTAAGAAGGCCCTCTGAATATTCTTGGTGAGAGGTGGTTTCAGGTTCAGCACACAGTCTGAGAGAATCACCTTTTGCTTCCACCCCTGCAAGTCAAACAAGAGGTTTGCTCTCTGTTTTCCCTTGCATCATGATGGAAATTTAAAGGAGTATTTCTGCTTCTAATTTATACAGCATATATTACACTAAGAGCCAGTTTCTCTTTCTCATATCATGTTGCTTCGTGGTAGTTTCTTACAGTGTTCTATAATCTATCATTCAAAAAATAGCATTTCTTTCAAAACTTCTGAAAATATGCTTTGGGAACGGGTCCTAGATATAAGAATTCTGGGTACTCAGATAAATGGCTAGAGCACTTTGAATTTTTATTTTCCAAAATTAGGGACCTGTTTCCACCCTCTTCTAAAATGCAGAAGACTGAAAATCCTGTGGTGAATGGGCAGTACTTTACAGGCAGGAGTTCTCTCTTCAGTACGCTTGGTATGCAGGGACTCTAGACCACCAGTGCTGTAGGAAATAAGTAGGAAGATAAGAGAAAGCAAGAAACAGGAAAACAGACAACGGAGGTCATTTCCCCCTCCCATTTGCTTTTACCATGGCTTTAATATCACTAAATACATACCATGTTTGCTTTAGCGTGCCATTTTAGTTACAATATATATTCACGAGGCTTTTTTTTTACAAACCTCAATTTCACAAACAGCAATGAAAACTTTCTAAATCTAATTTGCCTGCATCTGAAAAACAAACCAGGAACTCTCACAGGGGCACATTTCTCTACAACCTTACAAAGAGAAACATTGTTTTGTATTTACCTCCTCCTTGTGAAATGGCTCCTCTAATATTGCATTCTTGTAAAGCAGAGATTAAGAAACCAAACCATGCCCTTGGGGAGTCAGGGAAGCTAGGCCAAGATGTTCTCAATAAACTGGATTAATCTGATACTTAGAGAGGTGCTTTGATAAGGGCAAAGACATAAGGGAGCTTTGGGTGGGAAGACCTCAACTTTTGTTAAGTTAGTCAAAGGATTATTTGCTAATAACTAGAATGTTTTCTCTGAAACCTGTCTCCCTCGAAGGAATTTCCCAGGACTCTACCAACATCACCAGACATTCTTCTGTGGAAACACGATTTTTTTGACTACAACAAGCAGAGAAAAGAACACAATAGTATTTGAATGAGATTATGACAATGTAGAATCTCCCCTTTCTATTTTCAAATTTAAAAATTAAGATTCCTGCTAGGTTATGAACAGCAGTGTAACATGAATGAAGTTTCTTATGAAATTCCATTATTCTGTGTCTGAGACAACCAGGATTTCCCCCTTTGGAAAACCTCAAGAATAGCAGTGTGTCAGATTAAAACTGATCAGGGAACAGTATTATTAGATTAATAAGATAATTAGCAAAATTCACAGCTGCACCCTTTGACAAACATGTTCAGAATCTCAGAGCTAATGAGGCAGACCACAAACTTTTCAAAAATGAAATTTACAGAAACATTTATTCAACTGAAGTTTAGTGTGAATGCTGATTAGAAAAGGCTATGAATTCTGAGAAACTACATTGCTATAGATGGTAATCAGGGGGCTGTTTTCAGAGTCTTCATTTGGGACTTCTTTATTCATAACTATATGCAAAAATGTATTATAAGTATGCTTTTATATGCACATCTATAGTTCAGTTGAAAGATATTTATTACCAGCTTTCATAATTGAACCACTAATGAGGTGGTAGAATTGCAACCATGTGTCTCCGCCAGCCAAAATATAAATAAAAAATCTTTTTACTTTCAAAAGAAGTTATTTCTCTCTCTGTTTTTTTCTTTCTTCTTTGTGAGGGCACACAAGACTAGTTTTTAAGAGGGTACATATTATTTCTAGGCATTTAAATATTCTTTCAAATATCTTCCTAATAAGGAAGTAAGAAATTTTCTCCTGTTGTCAAAAAGTACAGCTGTGGGTTTTCTAATTGCTCAATTAATCTAATGATACACGTTCCCTATCATTATCTAACTAATAAGTCTCAGCACTCGGGTTCTAGTCTTTGATGACACTGCCTTGTTTGTCTTTTGATAATATTGACTTGTGAAGTTGTTTCTACATGTCTCATAATTCAAAACCATAAGCTCCATGTTTCCCACTCCATCTGGGTTGCTTTCTGAACCTGGAAAAATAGTGGTTTAAATAAGGATGTCATCTCATTTAATCCTTACCCCCTTTGTTGGAGCTTCAGCTACCCCAGTCCTAAAAGTACATAATACCTAAATGAAGGGTTTTTTTTGTTGTTGTTGTTGTTGTCATTGTTTGTTTGTTTATTTTTTTAAATCTAAAGAAATAACATCTGAATAAAATGATCGAAGAGCTAAAGAACAAATGGATACAGAAGATTGTCCAGCTAATCTAATTTTTTGAGGCCAGAAGTTTACACAAAGGGTACATGTTTATTTTTAATACAATATAAACTGAGTTAGAAAATAAATTCCTATGTTTTGTTATAACTGGTTTTCAATGTGTTCTTGTTTGTTTGTTTGTTTCAGAGGAAACTTAGAATCCAATCTTCTCTGTCAGTTCTGAAAACATTTCAGGAATGGAATTGTCTCATAGATCTCTTTCTATAGTATTATAAACTATCCAGATCCCAAGACTTCGTAGCTTTAGCAGCTCTCCAGTTTCTGATATGGGTGGGAGAACTACTTCTTTTGCCAGGGGCTTCTCTGTCTTAATGACTAAGATGGTTGCTTTGCTCCTCATTGGTATTTGTTCTAACTTAACTAGTCTCCTACTACTGGCCAAGGACAGGTTTCATATAGATCACCTGCCCTATGCCCTCTGAGCTTGACCATTATCTCTTTCTGTACTGCCAGCAAAGACACCTACAAGGCAGACAAGAGACATGAAAGGACTAGCTTCAAGTAAGGAACGTTACCAAGATGCCAATGCCATCTTGTTCTGGAGCTAAGGTAGCATATCTTCAGGCTGCTATTGATTCCAGAACATTGTTACTCACAGTGCAGACTTTTTAATCTACTCACCTTGTGCTGTGAAATGAACAGCAGCTTTGTTGCCTATTCTTGGCTACTCTGTGTTTTACTGAAGTGCTGTTTTTGATCAACTTAATGATTTCCCTGTGAAATGTGTGCAGTTTTCCATTCCCGATTCCCATCCCATTATTACAAGCTAGCAAGTCTAATCTCAGTCCTAATTCCAAAGATGGATCCGTGATCAATCCTTTTGGGACGTTCCATGTCCTTTCTCACATACCTGCATGAAAAGTTTCCTACCAAACATGCCAAAATTTTACATTTTGAGCATAGAAAAAAATAATGCTGAGAATTGCTATGCCATTAAAGCAGCACACTGCTTAATATTAATCATTTGAATAATTAATTTTAATTAAAATGTACAATGCATTTTGTCCATAATTAGAAAAGTAAAATAATATTAAGTAATAAAAACCTTTGAAAATGCTATACTGTTGATTCTCTTTGTTGGCAGAGTTAATAATGAATAGAAATTGAGCTCAGGGCATTATTTCCAGCTTTGTTTCAATATTAAAAGGATAGAAATTCAGATTGAAAAGTTCTCCACAAATATGCTTTTTGTTTCCTTTAAAATATTTAATAATTTATCCATTAATATGTCTTTCTTATTTTTTATTTTTATTCATATTTTTCATTCCCAAAATATACCTAGAGGCATTAATGATGTCTGATATTGAACATGAATATATATTTGTTCCTTTTGAAGCACATATAGATGAATACACCTTCATCTCTTACCTGAATTTTTAATAAAACTATTATGTTGTCTTAAGGCCTTAATCACTTAAAGAGAGTAATCAAAGTCAATTCACCCATGAAAATTAAAACTAAGCAATTACATATGACTGTAGAAGCTTCAAAATATATCTCACTCTGTCAAGTGCGTTGGAAGACAGGGCAGTAAAAGCCTATCATATTGAGCTTGAAGTTATGCTCTGACCACTGTCAAATGTTTGAAGAGGACATTATCCATATGCCACTCAAAACCCAAACATGTCTATATCATCACTGCCAACAATGTCATAAATAACAAATACCATATGTCAAAGTCTTGACTTACATCAGAAAAATAACAATAATCAAAAATTCTTACAGAAGAGAGAAAACTAACCTAATTTTATCAAAGTAAGAGTTTTATACTTAGCCTGGTCATTCATCGGTTGTACTGAAAAAAAAATTTCTTTTGACTTAATTTCTCAGAACGGGAACAAATGAAGGCTTTCAACAGATAGCATTCTAGCACTCTTGAGCATAAAATCTCATTGTTTCCTACTTGAAAATTTCATAGATTTGGAAACTTTCATTGACCTCTAAACGAGGATTTTTTCCCTAAATCTGGGTATCAGAAATAGCACAGGAAAAGATCCCTTTCCCTACATCATCTTTTAAGACATGAACTATTGTCTCGGACAAGCACCCCTCTGAATACTAAGCTTGTTCCATAGCTCATGCTACTGCTCTCATTCAACAAAGTAAACAAACATTCTGTTGGGGTTAAGGATTAATGGCAAGGAATCGCATGACTGGTGCAGCACGTAACCTTGAGGGAAGAGATCAAGGGAAATGTCAGTCAAACACCTGCCCTTAGTGCAGTTGCTAATTAATTCGTGAACATTGACTCTGGTTTCAGATTTGCTAGTGTACAAGGGAATCAAGTCCCATCCTATAAATACTGCCTTGATTTAATGAGGATTTAATAGGATTAAATGGTTTTAACTTTATGACTTCATGTTTTTGATTATGGTTGTATAGTGCTTTTTGATATGGGTAGATATGCTTTTCTCTGAATTTCTGTCATAGATAGCTAGTGAAAAGTAATGGGGATAAAAAGGGGACAGAGTCTCATTGGCTTATTTTCTTGAATTTTAAAATAAAATTAAACATTTAAATGATCTGCTATTTCAAAGTAAATATGATAAGTTATTCAGGATCTCCATCAATTAATATCTATTTAAGTAGGCTATTTTCTATTAGTGTGGATGAGAACTATTTTGCCCATACAAAGTTCACAAATTTATGTGGAAGTTGATGCTAAATCATTTTTTAAATTATGTTTGCTATCAGATTTGCAGGTGATGTAGTATGTTAACTTGTCATTTTGAAAGACTTCAGACATAGTATCAGAATTGTTTGGATTTTTTTATTGGATTCTGGAGGATTCTAACACTAAAATTTAACTTTGAATTTTCAGAAAAGCTGAAAAGTAATTGGACCATGGTGTCATTTTACATCTTTGAACGACATTATCATATCATCTATTGGTAATCTTCAAGTCCCAGTTTAGACTTCCTTAATACCTTCATCATCATTTAAGATTACTAAAAATTACCACTTAAATATATGCAAACACGGAGATAAATAATGAACCTATGAGGTTATTGAACCTATGAGGTTATTATTATTTTTTTTTTTTTTAGTTTTTAACTACTGTTGACTATGGCAATCATACAGAGGAAAACATATCACTCCTTGCCTATAAATCAATCTGAACACTTTCTTTCCTGTGTATACTGACTACAATGCTGAAGAGGGGCCTGTGTTCTTTCCATCCAGTTATTTTAGCTACAGGCTCTATAGTCACTTCAGTGAACAAACCCAACAAATTATTATTATTAATAGTAACAGTTATCAAATAATGAAGAAGACATGATGAGTAATTGCGAAGTAAGACAGCTTCTGCTGGGGATAAATGTCATGAAGTAGATGTCATAGGTGTCTTAGATGATGAACACTAAGGCAGGCCTCTTCAGTTTGGGAATATGCCCTGGAATGGCCTCTTTAAGAGTTAATATTTAACCTAAGAACAGAGCAAAAGTAACCTTGAGAAGTTCTAGAGCAAGATGCCAAGCATGGAAAACAACCAAAGTGATAGAGTCGAAGAAACAGTGAGTTTTATGGTTCACAGTATCAACTGGAGTACAGTTTATGGAAGAAAGTCAAGCTGTATTCAGAAACGAACAGATCATATCAGTTATTTCAAAAATGTTCTCAAGTAGTAGCTACCCATTGTACTGATTTCCTTGCCTCTCTTTGAGTCCCTAACTGAGGCATGTTCATCTCAGTCATGCCCACTGTTTTTCTTTCCTCTAGTGTTTGCATCTTCAGCTTTTATCATAGTACCTCACACATAACAGGGACTTCACAGGAGGATGTCAAAAAACCAGAAAGGCTATTTATTGATTGTTATTGAAATTTATCATGTCTCTCTCTCTATTATTCATTGAGAAAGATACTTTGGAGTTTTAATTTGTTCCTAATATAATCCTATATATCTACCCTCTGTTGCTAACTCCTTATCACTGTGTGTGGTACTTAATTTTCCCCAAGAGTTGAGACAATATGGTGTCCTCCTTGCATCACCTCTACACATGTGTGTCTACTTAAAAAAGTCTGTTCTAGTTGATAAGACACCAGGCCACGAAATAACTATTTCCCACTGCTTTTCATTGCCCTGACATACGTATTCTTCCCACCTTTCTGTATGCCTATGAGCATTTTATTCCTGGAATCAGGAAAGTAAAGAAAATGGGGAGACCGGTAGGACTACCACCCACCTACCCTGACATGGTGAAGCCTCTGAACCAGGTGATATACTATTTATTACCTGTCAGCACATTTCTAGTCAATCAATGAGAGTTCAAATATATGGTGCTTGACAATTCTTTAACTTATTATCCAATCATATTTCCCCATCTCAATATTTCATGTATGTTTACCTAAGGTCATGTCTTGATGTTAAAGAGAAATCACTTCTAAACAGCCCCCCAAGATTGAAGATGCAATTTCCACATATCAACTGTTGCTTGTTTGATTTAGCAGAAAGATTTGCATCTATAGAGGGGCTTCTTGCATAGGTTCTGTGCTGATTCTGGACTTGTATGTCTCTACCTGGCCTCCCACATCATACTGGAGACCTACCTGGGGCTTTGTACTTACAACAGGTTATAGTATTTGTTGTGGACCTTTATGTTACTAATTGTAAATAATTAATTCTATAGAAAATGTTTACATTCAGTGTAGGTAATTTAGGTTTTAGAATATAAAGCCATTCATATTTTAATTTGTCCCTTAACAAGAAGGCATTTACCATATTTGTCATTCTACATGTAAGCTGTATCTCAACCAACCTTCCAATTTATACCTCTACAATTTAGTATACCGGGCTGACTTTGGCTTTTTGTAACTGGGTACATAGGTATAGTTCTCTAGAGTCTGTAAATAATGTGGAAAACTTAAAATCTATATGAACATTTATAGACATTTGTTCGAAATTTACAGTGTTCATCAGAAAAAAAAAACAGATCAAATTTTATTGACTCAGACTCAACCATAAATGAAATTATTAAATTTTTTGCTGATAATGATCTCACTTTATTCTGCCATCTTCTATACTCACCGAAGTCAAAGCCTTCTCCAACTGCCCTGAATTGTCCTATTCAAATATTTCTATTTAGCAATGATGGTGAGTCATACTCTTAGAAGGTTTATCTTTTGAGCTACTCTTTTCATATTGCATTACTTTGTAGGATGTTGTTTGCCATGTCTATACTACCTTAACTAGTAATAGAAATCAAGTGCCTCTTTGTTCTTTGTAAATTGTTAATGTAACTTTATACAATGGTCTTAGTTTCACACTTCTTAGTTAAAATAATTGAGACTCTATCATATTATTTGTTAAACAAACTTCACAACTCAAGAAATGAGCAGTTATTACTCTATCCTTAACCTCCTAAACTAATATGGCTTCTCCACAATGTATATCCCAGAGATACTTGAACTTTGTGGATTTCCTACTTCAGCTAGTTTTCTCCTGATCTCTCTTGTGCCTCTGCCTGTGGCTCAATTCCCCTCACTCTCTTAACTCCTTCTTTTCTGAGGGCAGGAAATCCAGCTTTACTGGCATATCAAGGGACAATTGGGGAGCAGTGTTTATACAACAATCAGGCAGATTCTCTGAACAAGGACTACAACCCTATATGGGGGTTCCAGAAATCAGTATTTGAATAACACAATAACCTTATGCCTATAATAAACATCTTGCCTTACTGTTTTTTCAATAAATGACAAGGAGGAAGAAATCACTTCTTCCTTGAGGATTAAGAAGCCCTTATATTCTTTGCACTATCTTTAACTACTGAAACTGAAACTTACACAAAGTAAGACAATGATAAATGTTTGATGAATCATTGAACATTTGAGAAAATGAATAAATGGGCATATTAATAGGGCTTCCAATATCTCACACCTGTGATGAATTTGCCTTTCTGTATAATTTGAGGTTCACTTAGCAATCCTGTGATATTGAAGAATTTGTGCCCCTGGCATATAGTTTATGACAAGTTTTAATAAGATCAAGCAGTTTTGTAACTAACTCTGTTTCTGCATAAAAAGAAACAAATGTTTTTTCTTCTATAATCAAAATTGAATTCATGAGATACAATATGTTCATGAGTCCATAATGTAATCAAGAAGCTCAATCCTTCTGTGGTCACAGAATGTTACAAATTCTGGAACCTAGATGATACCAGATATTTTTGATAAACTTATAGAATAATGTCCTTGGCAAATACTTAGGAATCTTCATTTTTTAATGAGATGTTATTTTCTATCTATTGATTCCATTTCAGTTGTACTCCTAGGAAATATATAGTATTTGTGAAAATAAAAAATGAGATGATCTATCCAACAAATATATATTCATTAATTATATAGAGGTAAACAAAATCATAATGTATGAAGTTATCAATAAGAAAATCTGCATAAACCTAAGGGATTTCTGAGTGTTGTGGTACCCTTGTCAGCATTCTATTACTATATTAAGTAGCTGTTAGTGTTATCTTATAAAGTAAAAAAGTTTACCTGGGCTCATGCTTCTGCAGTTGCAGTCTGTGATGGATTGACCACACAGTTTTGGCCCAATTGTGAGGTACTACTCTACACCATGGTGTGAGCCTGTGATGGAACAGTACTGCTCACCTCATTAGGTAGAAAATAAAAGTGAAAGAATAAGTCAGGACCCTATGGTGAAGAGCATATTTCCAGAGGCTTAACATACTTTAAGTAGAACCCAACTCAAAAACCTTCCACCACCAGGCTTGAGCCCATCCTCAGGACAGAACTGTTAGTGAAATAGTCCATCAAGGAAAATTTAAGATCCAAACCTAGCAAGATAGCATTCTGGAGCATAGTCTCTGCCTTTTAAATCCACCAGTATCGAGAAATATTAATCTTTGGCTCTTGTGGGATGAAAATCATGAAACATATAAACTAGATCATACTCATAATAGGATTCCTGTTCCCAGGACCAGAAAATAAATCTCCTTAAAAGTACTAAGATTGAAAAAAAAAAAAGATAACAGTGATCAACCTCAGAGGCATCATTATTATAAGACATGACTGAGGAATATACAGTAACATGATGGATATCCAATAATAAAGGTAATTAGTAACAACATGGAACAAAAAAGCAAATCATAACAGGACTTAATGAGAAATGTAACTGTATTTAAGATATTTACATATTTATACTAACATAGGTCTTACTGTGCTATTTGGAGTGACTTCAAAGTCACAGTCCTCCTGGTTATTTACAGCCTCCTACATATTTACAAATAGATTAATTATTAGAGAATGTATTGAGATTTAGTTCTAGTATGCCTCTATTATTCTAAGATAGCATGAAACATTCTCTTTTGTAAAACAAAATGTTATATATAACATTATGATACAGTAAAACTCCAATTACTTCAACAATAAAAGCATCTTTGAAGCAATTTTTGCCACACTAACACTGTATATACAAATATAAACTTTCTTTCAATGCTTTTTTAACTTGTCTAACTGAATTGTATAGCTATTTCTGAAGTAAGCACACCATTTAAAAATAGCTAGTACTTACTCAGCATTGGAAAGTGTTACCCATTATGATTTCAGCATCTCAATAAAAATCCCATAAAGGTAATATAACAGTTTAATAAATAAAGAAATTAAATACCATTTCACCTAATGAGCAGAGCTGTATGATGACCATCATAACTTCGTTCCAGATTCTGGGAACTCCCTAGATTTTAGGAGTGTTGCTTGAGAACAGGGTTAGGTCCATGTAGAACTGCCAGGAAATGCATGTTGAATTAAATTAAATTCCTTTCACTGTAATGGAACTCTGACCACAAAAACAGAGGTTAAATATCACTTCTACTATGAGTACAGAGTTGATACAAATAACTTAAAATTGAGCAAAAATAAATCTCAGAGCCAGCCTGAACACAGTGTTTCAGCCTAGATCTCATCGCAATGAGCTGGATGTATCTACACAGTGTAGCTTCCTGAATGCATGAGGTAATTACAGCCATAAGATCTGAGTAAATCAATTCTTTAATGTAGTAATGGTATTGCAAGGGTAGTAATGGTTACATTAATAATGATAACCATAATCCCGTGAAACTTGAGAAGGATAAAGTCTTATAGGGGAAGTACAGCTATTTGCTAAGTGTATTTTTTAAAGGGGAAATAATTTATTTTTACTGGCCTTGACCCAACAAAATATTGATATCTTTACATCGTTTTTATCTTGAATATAAAGGTATTTAAAATGTTAGCATATTCTTCCTCGGCAATGCTCCAGATCCCACTCTCTATTTGATATTACAGTATCCATAATTGGTGTCTCACATTAACATTTATTTAAAGCTGCTGATTTAACATTTAAAAATTCTGGGGTTAATGGATCTGCATTCACACATCCATTAACCTCAATAAAAACAAATGGAACCTCTTGTGAACTAAACTCAGTTCAGTTTATGAATGTGCTTTCTCTTATACTCACAACATTTAGATGGTCCTGCTGAAATGTCAGGTCAGGAGAGGTCTACTAACATAAGAGTGTTCGAGGTGGTTTTCTGTCTTTTGTTACTGTTGCAGTCCTTTGCAGCTAAGAATATCTCTATTGGGGAGGGGGGTGTCTTTAAAAACTTAGTTCTGGCAGAGTGCATTTGCAGTCAGCATGTTCTTAAATACGGTGGAGTTTACTTATTCTAAACCCGAGACTTAAAAACCCACATTAGAAGTCCTGGCATATTCAGGACTTCAAGATCTGATTTATGATTTCTCTTTGAAGAAAAAATAGGAAACAAAGGAAGAAAGAAAAGAAAGAAGGATGGGCAAGAGGGAGAGAGAGAGGATGACAGGGAAGAATGGAGGGAGGGAGAGGGGAAGAAGTTAGGAAGGGAAACTTGTATGTTGTAGGAATTTGAGACTTAGCAACTATTTGAGAATGCAACAAAAGAACTGAAATCATTTTTACCACTCCATAGAACTGTGAGCTGAGGCAAATCACTTATTTCAGTTCACGCTGTTCGTAGATACATTCTGATTCAAGGGTAATTTTAATTGGCTTATATTTTTGTTTTCATTGTGTTTTGGTGTTTAAAACAGCTTTGGCTGTGTGTTACTAGTCCCTCAGGCTGAATATAAGAATCACTTATAAACATTAAGTGTACAGTTCAGACAGAGAACTATTATAGCATGTTGAAACCTGAAAGTTTAAAGATTTTAAAATAAAATGATTGTTTTTGATGTGCACAGAATATATGTTACATATACCTACAATACACAGTCCACACTGTAGGGAAGCTATTATCCTATCTTCTGACATTAATAAATGAAATGTACCATAAAGCAGAGCTGTGTATCCAACTTCCTTCACTCATATCTATATGTATAAAATTTTATCATGATCTGTATTGTAGTAACAGATGATTTTATTGCAGTAGAGTAAAATAGAAGCTACATTCTCAGTCCTTCTGCTTAACTCTTATATTGGTTCTTTCTTGTGTCCAGAATCTCAATTAATAAAGGAGATGATTAACAACAACAAAAAAACCAGTGTTTTTTTAATTTAAATATACACATAGATTTCAAAAAAAAAAGTGAAGCTTAAAGAAATGGCCAAAGAAAGATGCTTTTATTTTGCTTAGAGAAAGAACAAAACATTCATAGGGAATGTCAAGGCAAATGTCTCCCTGGGATACATTACCATCTAGCATCACCATCTAGTGATGCTCCCCAAGAGGTGTGTGGGACAAGACAGAAAGACAGTGAAAGACAAGACAAGCAGATTTCCGAGATAGGGTTGTTCTTCACATAGTCTGGAAAGTATCCTGAATCCTGAATTTCACAGACTGGGTGATGGGGGCTTCTTGAAGCAGAATTGAGTACTTACTTCATCAGTTCTTCTCTTCCAAAGCCTTGTGATAAGCAGCTGAAAGAAACCAACTGCACATTTAACTGCCAGTAACCAGATTTTTGTACCTTTCACTCACCTGGTACTTCACATAGTGATACTAGTTTCCATTCCATTTATACACAGCTGTGCAAAAAAATCACTTACCACACATTTTTGGTTTTCAAGTCAAGATTTCTATGTGCAACAGTCCTGGCTGTCTTGGAACTGACTTTGTAGACTATGCTGGCCTTGAACTCAGAGATCCACCTGCCTTTTCCACCCAAATGTTGGCAATATAGGAGTGCATCATCATTCCAGCTCACTCCCCACACTTAAAAAACTAGTATTGACTTAAAACTTCTTACAATTTTGTGAATCAAGGAATTTGCTTGCCAGCATCCAAAATGGCCTGGGGAAAAAAAAAAAAGTGTATATGTGTTTGCGTGTGTGTGTGTGTGTGTGTGTGTGTGTGTGTGTGTGTGGTGTGTGTATGTGTGTATGTGTGTGTGTGTGTGTGTGTGTGTGTGTGTGTGTGTGTGTGTGTGT
>CAJQZJ010033894.1:236721-343460 GCA_907164525.1 Lophiomys imhausi | reverse complement strand
GTGTGTGTGTGTGTGTGTGTGTGTGTGTGTGTGTGTGTGTGTGTGTGCAATGTAACACAAATACTTTGAAAACTTTTGCAACACTGTGGTGCTGCCAAGCAAGGATTATGTTCATGGACTTCATCACAGGTCTAGAGATGCTGAGAGTTGTTTTCAAATTTAGGTGGCACTATGCAACACTTCCTTCCTTCTGGTGATCAAATGAAGTCATAAAGCCAAAACAGATTCAACAAGAAAGAATAGTCTCCACCTCCAGAGAGCCAAGATATACTTCCATGGGTGGATAAAACTGATAGTGGCCCCCTTTAGACAGATACCATCAAAAGTTTTATATATTGATAATTACACGTCTTCACTTTTTAAGTTTGATGATTTGGCTACATTGTATTTAGTTCTAAGTACATAATATCCGGCATCATTGGCCAAAATGTGTGCAGCTCCCCTCATTTAAATTTATTATTCTTTCTTTCATCTTTCTGCAGAACATCTCCAATTTCTCACTGAAAGCATTTTCCCAGGAAAATTCTCTATTGTCGCAGATCTATTTAGGGACCATTTATTTATGCTGCTATATACAACATGTTCAATTACAGCATGTTATTCATGATGGCCTTTTAAAACTCTGTTTTCTAGGACCACAATTATCCCATATCCCATGCATTTTAAATTGAGCCAAGTACAAACATTTACATCCGATACAGGTTTTATAAGAGGATTCATGCCACAGGTGTATTCGAGCACTGGAAAAACCATATGAGAATAGTATTCATCACATGTATATTCATCAATAAGATTTATTATTGAACATAAATTTACTATGCCCACTGGCATGTCATGTACAAATTTTACATAATTTTGTGAATATTTGCAAACCCACCAATTTCTTCCCTTTAAATGTAGGAAGCTAAAATTTATAGAGGTAAACTCTTCGTTGGGGTATGTCACCTTCTGATGGGAAAAACCTGATTCTCCTTGACTCCAAGTTCTGGATACTTATTATGAAATGTCTTTGCACAGAGAGAAACAGGAGTTCACATTTTTATTGCTAGAGCAGCTAAAATAACTCTGAAGTTCCTTAGAGGATTCTTTCCACAAATTGGAACTGTGGGTATAATTAGTATTCATGGTTGAGTCACCCTACTCACTTTACATAGCAAATTCAAGGCTTAGCTACCATGCTTCTACAGCTTGAGTACCAATTATTACTCCATTTAGATTGTTGGTAATACATTTCCTTGCAGTTTATTAATGTAGATTTGGACAAGGTCATGGGAACTCATTTGTATCCTAAATAAGATCTGTCAGTTTCTTACTGAACACCTTCTACAAATTTCCTGAGAATTGTACCTCACATCTAATCATGGTTCAGGGCTATTACACTTCTACTCAAAACAAGCTAACTTCTTAAGAACCTTCAGCCTTTTGCTACTTCTCACCAGAAATCTCTACTCTTGTACCAGAGGATTGTTAAGCCATCAAAAACTTGTGATAATTGCTCATGCATAAATTTCTCAAGATTGAACTCTTTAAAATATCTCCAAAACAGCCTGTAGGTCAAGGCATTATTACATTTTAAAACAATAGAATATCTCCTTTGGTTTCCAGAAGGGAAATTATCACACATATTTCTTTTTTTTTAATTTATTACTTATTTATTTTTTTAAATAATTTATTTTTTATTTCTTCAAGTTACATCTCAATCACAATCCCCTCCCTATTCCCCCCTCCAGTCCCACCTTTCCACCCTCCTCCCCCTCAACCCTCCCATCCTCTTCCCTTCTTTTTTTCTTTTTTGGTTTAAGGTATTTCTTTTTTCCCCCCAACAGCTCTCCCTTTCAGTCCAAAAAATGGTTCTTTTTCTTAAAGTTATTTTCTATCATCTTCATTACAGCACATGCTTCATGAGTGAAATGTGCTTTTATTTTCAATCATTGTATTTTTAAACATATAACCATTTCTCATAGTAACAAGTAGCCTCTTCATCATAAAGGAAGATAAATGCATATCTGCTAAGGCCCCATCTTATGATCTCTACCTAGTTGAAGCCAGTGCTCCATCTATATATACTCTTACAGATCCTGAAATATCAGAATCATGTGGATTCCTTTCTAAAATATTGTCACACAATCCCATCAATGTTGTTTAGATTGTTTGCATTTTCTTTTCTGTGAGGTCAGAGCTCTTGTTCTACCCCAGGGTCAGATCCTCCTATTTACAGATTGGATCATATGTTGGGCCTACTCAATAAATCTTCGTAGAATGAACATAGAATAAAATTTTCTAGCATGCAAATAGAAGTGATAACACTTAACTCAGTTGACTGTTGACACTCTATGGGATTTTAACATCCATTTGGCTTTTTAATTATAAAATACACCATAATCACCCAGGAGATTATATATTGGGAAGATTGGCTGAAAATAGCATTCTATCTTAAACCCATGTAATTTAATGTGTAGGATATGTTACTCCAATTAAATCTGTAAAGAGTTTCTATGATTTAAATCTGCAATTTGTAATACAAAGAAAACATTGCCTTCAAATTGGAAAGCGTTTACAAACCATATTCATTTTTCTGCAACTTAAAGTCAAATTTTCTAGGCAACTTTAGGCCATGATTTTCACTTTCAATGAGCCAATCTATGAAATGGAGGTGATGGTTGGGATAGGGGTATAGCTGATGGGCAAAGTTATTTTTAGACCATAATGTCTTCATGAGTATGAACAGCTATATCATAGCTTTATTCATAGGTGATGCCAATGGTCCTTTTCACCATTACTTTTCATGTGACAGTTAGATAAATGGAATCAGAGGTTCATATACTCCAGGAAAAATAAATTAGCTTTCAGGAAAAAAAGTAAGTATATTTAAATGGTGAAATCTTTATCTACCTTTCATTTTACCTGATTTTGCCTCCCTCAATGGAAAAGATGAAGATCAAGCTAGTAAAGGGGCCCATCTTGCCTTTTTAGCATACTTTGTAAAAATCTTATTGTATTTTTTAAAATATTTTTTCACTCTCCAGGGAATGCCTGGGCTAATTTTCCAGGGCCAGAATCATGTGGATTCAGATGTTTTCTAAGTTCCAGAAAATCACTGGTTTGCTTAATACTGTTCTTCCTATATTTAATTTTTGACATGGAAAATAAGAATTGCATGAAGAGAGGATAATTCTCTGGAATAACTGATGTGAAATAATGTGAATTTAAAAAAAAAAAAATTATAAATCCAGAACACCCTCTTGATTCCTAAACAACTCAAAATTTAACTATGAGACTCTAGCTATCTATTCTTCAACCACCTCAGAGACCTGAGAGGGATAAATATATCTGATTATATAGGAAGTGCAGGGCCTGCAGCTTCCAAAACTAAGAAATGACATACAAGTGGCTGCCTAGACAGTTCCCATTTTCTCTCCATACATTACAGCACCAATCTTCAGCCATTTGGCTCCGTTTCTCTGACAGACATTGACTGTAGAGCAGGAATTATGAAGGACTTACCTACCCTGTCTTTGCAGAGCTAGGCTGTCGACTTACCTGCTTCCAAGTTTTGTCTTTTTTTGGACAGCAGTCTGTCTACAGTTGAAGCAAGGGGTTTTTCTTGCCAAGAGAAAGGCTTACCACCAATTCAAACATCTCCCACTGGAGATTCTTCGATGCTCCTCTTCTACTTGGAGTAGAATAAGGGATGCTGTCAGGAGCTGACATGTCTCGATATCAAAAAATCTTAAGTTAAGAAAACATCTTTGAATGCCATATTCTGTAGATCTCTTGAGGTTTTTGAAGACACCCTATCTCTTATATTTAGATAAGCAAATGTTGCTTGTCTCTTAGCAACTTGATTTCTGAGTAGCTTAGAAAATAACTGTGATATATTGTCACAGTAACTAACAAAATGACACACTTGCATGACTATTAGTTTCCATTTCTTAATTATCCTAAACAGTTTATGACGGTTGGTAGCAAGAGGCCAAAACTTGACATTTCATTTTTAAGCATTACTGGGTACAATACCTTTAAGAAGCATTACCCTTAATTTTGTATCAATATACAAAGATCAATACCAATGTGGCCCAATACAATCTTAATTTTGCATCAATATACAAGTTGTTTAGGAATCAAGAGGGTGTTCTGGATCCAAGAAGATATTTTTAAAATTGTGAGGCAAGTTAGTATGAAAGCTGAGTTAGATATAGAACTTTAAACTCATGGAGATGGTTAGATAGTAGAATGTTAAAGTCAGGTGCCAAATACATATGGACTGGACATTGGGAATGTATGCTAAGCCATATAACCCTCATAATTGTGGCCTATTTATTTCTGTTGTTTTGTATTGTATTTATAGTTATAACAGAAAGAACCATTTGTTGGACTGAAAGGGAGAGCTGTTGGGGAGAACAAGAAATACCTTAAACTAAAAAAATAAAAATGGTAGAGGATGGGTCGTTGAGGTGGAGGAGGGTGGAAGGATAGGACTGGAGGGGGGAGTAGGGAGGAGGTTGTAATTGAGAGGTAACTTGAAGAAATAAAAAATAAATTAAAAAAATAAAAAATAAAATCCATTGATAAACAAAAAAAAAAGGTTAAGAATAACTGATATCTTAATGACTGATCTTATGAGACTTGCAGAAGAGAATTCAGCCAGATTGTGCAGCAGTCATGATATATAGAAACTCACAGAATAAAAATGTGCATTATTTCAAAAAAATTATAAATCCAATAATTCTAGATATTTTATACTTGACATTATATGAAATCATCAAGGATTCATGATGTTATTTAGTGACTGAGATTATCAGTAATGATGTGTTTCCAGAAGTGGTTTCTTATACTGATAAGCCAGGTGTTCATGACAAACACTGAACTGGTTCCCAGAAGCTTCAAATACCAGAATGACATTAGGCTTTTGATGTCTTTTCTGAAAATGAGTTGTGCATCAGAAGCTGCCTCTTCAACCTGCTTTAGTAATTAAGAAAAGGTGTTGTGGACGTCAGACACACAAGGGTATTATATTTTGAGAAGAATAGGTGCCATTTTATAATGTGTAGCTTAGTAAATAAAGCATAGCCAGACTTAGACAATACGGAAAATATTTAAATGGTTTCTCTATTTAACAGAATAGACATTGTCAGTTTTCTGGTGCTGTGAGTTTGTTTCAACTCTACTAAGCATCAACTAGATTGGATTCTCATGTTGGAGACTAGAAGGCATCACTGTGTGAATTGGAATGCATTACTCTGTGAATTGGAATGAATTAGGCACACTCTATTGCATGTCTCTCCTGTCATATTTCTGCTCTTCTGAAAAGTGATTTCTATAGGAGTTTACTATCAGATGCAGGACAACACTTTATAAACAAAATTTAGTGAAAGCTTTCATCTGTTAAATTTCATTACAATTCGTATTAGCTCTCTTTTGCACTATATGCATGCTTATTTTGTGTGTTACAGATGTAGCAAACAGAGCCCTGTAGGTAATGCACTGCGTTTAGCCCCCCCTGGAAGATGGGAAATGAAAGTTTGTTGTATTAATTACTTATCACTTTTCACGCCTTTAAAATTCAAATTGAATCACAGTGTTTTTGTCACAATATTGCTCACAGTTAAGAAAAGAGTAGTCAGATAAAGATAGTAATTCACAAAGCATCACAAATTAAATTCTAAAGCTTGCTATTTTTTAATTTGACTTTAAGTATTTGGATTATGGCACCATAAAGTATTTGACAAAGTAGTTCAAATGGTTTTCACCCATCAAATACATTATGAAAATAAGGCATTTGGTCTTGGACCAGGATTTCTACATATAGATGCGCATGGTTCTCTAGGGACCACCCCCAACCACCTTGACATATTACTTTCTGACTTGGTTTTATTTGAAATTTGGTTTGAAAAATACACATGAGAATTCAGAGCATTAACACCATGATTCTGTCCAGTCTGATGCTGTGAAAACTCAGGCTAGATGTAGAACACTACAAGTCTGTTGTCAATCCATGGCATATGAGTTCATATGAATTTTTCTCTGAAACCTCACAATCTAATATAATTACACTTGGTGGGTGACTGTATCCCAGTGTCCCTGAGTTTAGATGGGCATAAAAAATAAATTATCTAATTTTGTAGTAAACCTAGTAACACTTCCATAATGAATGGCCTTTATTTCCTTGACATATTTTCTTCCAGAGCCCAATAGTGTTTATATGTTCATGGATTTTTCATTTTGCTCAAGCAAGTCATTGATTATTAAATTCAACTCTTTCCAATTACTTCATCACACCAAGTGTCACATCTTAGTGAGCAGAGGGGAGGCCCTTATGGGACTGGTGAAGAGAACTGCCTGACAGCTTATTTAGCCTCTAATACAATAAATATAAAAAATGAATAAGAAAATTGATAATCTAATTTTTAATGTAATAACACAACATTAATGTGTTATTTCTGTTAAAGTATAGAAACTATTCATTACTTTGATATTTAAGATAAGATAGGTAAGTAGAACCATCATTCCAATTTTAAATAGGAGGAAAGGTCCAGCAAGATAGATTGGCTGGTAAAGGTACTTGTTACCAACTAGGTGTGATTCCCTAGGACTCTAATAGTGAAAAGAAGGAACACATACACACACATGATTAAAAAATATAAAAAAGATTAAGCAGACTATAGCTAATTTGAATATTTTATCCTTGGTGTGAATATTATATTAAAAATAAAAGCATTTTATTTGCAGAAGTGGGTACATTTAGCAGTGTTTATCTCATAAACACAGTCAATGAAATACAATCAAAGGCTATGTTTTATCTTATATTTTCACTTAATATGCATGAACTTTATTAATTAAACTTGAGTCTGTATCCTATATTTGAGGTTGAAATGTTGAAATTCAAAAAACACTATATATGCCAAGCTTTATTTAGAATAGAACATGCTTTTATATTTAAAGTTCTTAAGAAATAACTACTCTGAAAAGGATTAGAATTTTTAATATTAAACAAATAGCAAAATAATAATGATCTCCCTCTTATGGATTTTCAAGTTGCTGGACCTGGTTAAAATTAGGAGCTTTTCTACCTGTACATTTTTTTTTTAATGAAATAAGGCATTTCTTTATTCAAGTCACCCAGTTTTTTTTTTTTTTTGTTTTTTTTTGGTTTTTTTTTTGTTGTTGTTTTTTCGAGAAGGGTTTCTCTGTGTAGCCCTGGCTGTCCTGGACTCACTTTGTAGACCAGGCTGGCCTCGAACTCGCAAGGATCCACCTGTCTCTGCCTCCCAAGTGCTGGGATTAAAGGCGTGCGCCACCACCGCCCGGCTTAAGTCACCCAGTTTTTGTTTTGTTTTGTTGTTGTTGTTTTACTATTTATTTATTACTTCTATTTATATCTCCATCACAGTCCCCTCCCTTCACCACTCCTGGGCCCACCCTCTCACTCTCCTACCCTCTCCCTCTTCTCCCACCTATCCTACTCCTCTGGTGTAGGGTGCTCTACATATCATCCCCCTTCATTTCAGCAGCCATATGGGGGCTGAGAGTTTCCTCTTGCATGGGTAGCTACATAGCTCCACTAAGGCAAAGTGTCTCACTAACAGATATCAAAGTCTATGTTCCTATTCCTTTCAGTCTGTTGGTTGTAGGATAGTTATCCTGTACTATATGGCTAAAATCCAATTATAAGTGAATAAATGCCATGTGCATATTTCTGGGTCTGGGTTAGCTCACTCAGGATGAGCTTTTCTACTTCAATCCATTTGCAGCAAATTGAATGATTTCTTTCTTTCTGATGGCTGTGTAGTAAAAGAATGCAAATACACCCATATTTATCACCTTGCACAAAACTTAAGTCCAAGTGTATCAAAGACCTTATATAATAGAAGAGAAAGTGGGAAAAGCATTGAAATCATTGGCACAAGTGACAACTTCCTGAACAGAACACCAACAGCTCAGGCTCTAAGACCAACAATCAATAAATGGGACCTCATGAAACTGAAAATTTTCTGTAAGGCAAAAGACACTGCTATTTGAACAAAATGACAGCCTACATATTGGGAAAAGATCTTTACCAACCCCACATCTGACAGAAGGCTAATATCCAAAATTTATAAAGAACTCAAGAAATTGAACACCAAGAAACCAAATAACCCAATCAAAAAATGGGGTCCAGGGCTAAACCGAGAATTCACAAAAGTGGAATCTCTAATGGCCCAGAGACACTTGAAGAAAAGCTCAACATCCTTAATCATCAGAGAAATGCAACTCAAGAGAACTCTGAGATTCTATATCACACTTGTCAGAATGGCTAGGATCAAAAACTCAAATGACAGCACACGCTGGCAAATTTGTGGAGAAAGGGGAACACTCCTCCATTGCTGGTGGGAGTGCAAACTTGTACGACCACTATGGAGATCTGTTGGGGCTAATACCATTGCTTCTGATAGACTGATTTCAATGTTGAGATCTGGTTATTGCCTCTTCTGAGGCATTCTCTTGATTGGTTAATAAAAGTTGCTGATAGCCAATTAGCTGGGAAGAAAGAGTATAGGAAGGCAGGACTTCTTGAGATTAGAACAGGAACCTTGTGCTTTATAGAGAGGATTAGCTCATTCTACCAGGAGACATGGACGCAGATAGACATGTTTGAGAATGCTGGAAGGTAATTACAGGCACAAGGCAGTTTTGGATTAGGTGGTCCATGTGAATTTAGAGTAGCTAATTAAGAGTCTGCCGAGATAAGGGTTAAGCATTGAAACATTAAAATCTTGTTGTATTTATTTATTGGGAAAGGACTGTAGTAGCTTATAGGCCATCAGTCCAAGCAATCCAGGGCCGTCGGACTCCCATAAAACTCCTGTGAATCTCCTACCAAGCCACTGGTAATTCTACCGGCCTAATATAACAACTTATATTACTAAACAGAGTTTAGGTTACAGGTGGTGTAGGCCACCCTTGACCCAGGGCTCCTTCCCCAGGATAAATCATGCTGCCCATTGCTCTGCCAAGCTACTGGTGCTTGGCTGGCCTAATTTTACAGTTTATTCATATTAATAAATACAATTGATAATTAAATTGCATTTTCAGAAATCAGTCTGGAAATCTCTTAGAAAACTTGGAATAGTTCTACATCAAGACCCAGTCATACCACTCCTGGGTATACATCCAAATGATTCCTCACCAATCCACAAGGACATCTCCTCAGCTATGTTCATAGCAGTTTTATTTGCAATAACTGGAAACTGGAAACAACCCGGATGTCCCTCAACTGACAAATGGATAAAAAAGCTGTGGTACATTTACCTGTACATTAATTTTTTTATTAAATTTATTTATTTATTGCTTCAGGTTACATCTCCATCATAGTGTCCTCTTTTGACCCTTCCCAGTCCTGCCCTCCCACCCTCTACCCTCTAACCCTTCCATCCCACTCCTCTGGAGTGGAGTGTCCCTCATAACAGTCTCCCATCCCAGTTCAGCAGTCATATAAGGACCAAAAGCCTCCTCATAATGCTTCTCTTGCTCTGATACTTTGTTGCAATGTGACCTACACTGTGTCTTTGGATTTTCTAGGTCCTTGTCTGCTCAATTTAAATGTTGAATATAAATGAAACTTTAAGATTTCAAGTTTGTTAAATGACAAGCTCCAATAATGATGATAATAATAGTTAGTAGTAGCAGGATTATGAAAACACCAATATGTCTGAGATATGGTAATACTCCAGTTGTATTTTGGCTTCTTCAGTATTTTCTTGCTCTTTCTGTACTTCATTCACTTCATCCCATCCACAATGGAACAGTGGTAATTTGATTTTTAGGCATAAGAAAAACATCTAGTTTTCTAAGCAGTTGCTTCATTCTCCTAGATGGATTCTCATGTTTTCTGACAGATCACTTATGACTTCTTGCTCTGATACTATTGGGCCCAATTTTGTGCAGTAGTTTGATGCACTTGGCATATGCTAACTTTACTTCTGTCTCATCAAAAAAGACTTCTCTTTCTTTAGCCCTGTTTCCATTCCTCATTTGAGGAGACTTTTTTTTCCTTCTGTATGGATCTACAGAGAACATCTTTGATAATTTTTATAAAGAAAAAATTAAAATAAAATAAATCATATGAAAACACATACAGTGATACTATAAATCAGGATGTAGTAATGGCTTCAAGTTTACCTGTATGTGCATGTGTGTTTTCAGCTGGTGCACTTGTGGATGGCAGAGTTTAATTTCAGATGGCTTTCCTCTACCACTGCATACCTTATTCTTTGAGACAGTGTCTCTCACTGAACCTAGAGCTATTTCAGCTACTCTGGTCAATAATCCCTCAGTAGATCATTGTGTCTCTATTTCCCTAATACCAGTTCTGGGGCAAGAGGTATGCTCTACTGTGCCCAGTTTTTAAATGTGTGCTTCGAAACTGAACTTAGATATTCCAATTTGCTTAGCAGGCACTTTATCCAGTGAACCATCACCATAGCCCATTACTTTACTTTGTAAAATGAGAAGTGTATTAGATACTATGAAAGGAAGGTTGAAAAAATAGATCTGTTTGATGATGCTAGAGATCCACAGCATATGTAGTCATTTGCTGCAAGCTGATGTAAGAGTAGATGTTTAACTGGAGGTATAAAACATGATATTATTTTCCTCACCCTCCAAATGTATACTGAAACAAAACAGCAGAAGTGAGATTACAAAGGGGCACCTAGTGCTTGGGGAAAGGTGCCAAGCTCACTGGCAGTTATTTACTTCAGTGTGAGTTTTAATAAACTCTGGATACTTGCAAAAGAACAATTTGAAAATCACTGTGTCTTTAATATATCAAATACATTAAAATGTTAATCTTAGCAGATAAACATGAACACTTGGTACTCAAATAGCAATCCATTAAGTTTCTTTTAGTTGATTTATTGTAACATAGCCTACTTACTGAGTTGAAGATTATGTATAAATTACTACAATTATGCCCAAACTATGTTCAAGCAAGTAATGAAGGGTAATGATTGTTTATTGTTCACCATCAATATGAGTCTCCAGCTCTTGTCAGTGGGTTATCATTATATGTGAGGAAAGGCTAATGTTTTTTTTATTATTTGTGAGTTAACAGTCTGCTGAAAGCATTACAAAAACAAACAATAATAGTAAAGAAGATAGAAAAATACTGGATCTTCATCAATGACTTAATCAATAACAAATTGGAAACAGAGTGGGACTCTCAATCTGTTGCCTTTCTTTGTGAGTATATACTTAGGTTGGAAACCAGAGCATTATGAATACCAGACAAGGACTGTACCACTAAGTTACATGCCAGTGTTTACATTTTCTTGTACCAAAATGCTGAATACATATTATCTCAAATGAGAGGAATTTATTCATACTCTGGAATAAAAGAAGGTGGAATACTTTAAAATCCTAAATATGAGGGATGTCTACGCGACATATTTGGTCAACAACTCATTTAAAATTCCTTCCCTCAGAAGCCAGACAAACCTGAGGTGAGGAAGCCAAAAGAGTGTAAGAGCCAGAAGGGATGGAGGGTCCAAGAAAAAAAAGGCCCTCTAAATCAATACGATTACAGCACATATGAGCTCACAGAGACTAAAAACATGCATAGGGCCTCCAGGAGTCTGTCCTAGGTCTTCTACATATATATTATGATTTCCAGAAAACTAAAATTTTTTAGGGTTTTTCTGGGATTCCTGAATGTGAGAGTGAGTGGATCTATTTTGTGCATTTTCTCTTGTGTTCTCTTCCTTCTATTTGCATTATGAATGAATGCTTTGGTGTAAATAATTTTACATAACTTCATAAATTGCATAAAGGTATTTCTCTCATGCATACATTGAATGGAGATATTTACTGTAGAAACATCTGATAAGATTATATACAGTTGGTTGAACTTTATTGGGGAAGTACAATATTCCAGATTATATACAACATTTGAACCTGAATAAAATGTTTAATTACTGAGGAACTTTTATTTGTGCAACTATAATATAGTTCCAAAGATCATGGCTCAGAAAGGCCAATGATGCACCAGAATTTGGTGGTGTTTCAGATGGCATTCTCTGTACACCTGATAAGGTAAACTGTACATTTTGTATATGTGAATTGGAAGGAGAGGAAATATGCTTTCAACACCATGGTCATAACATTGTGAACATAGCTGTAAGCCACTGTACCTCAATGTGAATGCATATTAAAGTAAATGAATATGTAAATTTTGATATCCCCTTTATCACAAAAGTGAAAACGCAAAAAATTAGAGATGCATGAGTATATATTTGGGATCATGATTTCATTACAAGTCTGCATCTTTCTTATTTTTCTAAACTAAATCTTGTTGCAAGAACCACACAAGCCTATGAGGCCTACTCCATTTATTGTAGGTTGAAAACATTTCCATGCACCACTATGAATCATGTTTTCCTCAAGTGTATAAAATTATACACATATAATTCATATACATATTGTTTTCAGATCAGGTCTCACTATATGACCCTGGCTGGCCTAGAACTCACTATATAGACCTGGTTGGCCTTCAACTTGGAGAATCTGTTTCGTCTCTTCCTCCTCAGAGCTTGGATTAAAGGTATGTGCCAACATACCTGGCCTCCACCTTTCTTCTTCATAGTAAGAATTAGGACAGGCGCATGCTCTTGGAGAGAAGATTAATATAGGATGCTTATTCCCTATAAATATGTTTCTGCTGCTTTATCATGAGGCTCAAGCAACACATAAATTTGGAGGATTTGGCACTGTGACTTCGGAAGTTTTCATTAGTGTAGGATGACCAAGCATGGTCATGAACAGAGCTGACTCTTTATTACCCTGCAGGAGGTGTTGACAAGATTTCCTGTGAAGTTTTACATAGTAAGCATTATTTTTGTTTGGTAGATTATGAGGCACAATTGAAGCTATCATGGAATTAACTATCACATGAGGGAAAGCATATTTTTACATGTGTTTTCTAGGAACATAAATGGGCATTGCTTTACAATAGAGATCTATTAAGAAGAAGAATGTTGATGTTTGGGGTACTTCACAGTGTTACTATCCTCTTGGCAGAACTATGGTTTCAGCTTCCGATTGAACTTGTCCTTACTATATGGAAACATAGGAGTCTGCATTCCTGAAAACAGGACAGAAAGTTTGAAGTAAACAACATTCTTTTCATGCTGCTACAAATCTTTTAGAGTTTAGAAATTCATTTAAGCAAAAAGTTTTTCAAATGGTCATGTTCTGGAGTAAGAGTCTATGTCTGAATTTAGTTTAAATATTCACTAGCTGTGTAGTTTCTTTTCTTACTGAGCCTTTTTGTATGCTTGAGTTTCTCTGCATGACACAACTGTTTAAATATGACACTAATTGATAAACAAATGAGACATTGTATATTACTAGGTAGAAATTTTATGTTTAGATTCTATTTGATTAATTAAATACTAAGTTGGCCTTTTAGCATGCATGCTTTACAAAACAGGCATCAGGCCATTTCTTGATTAATGTATTCCCTCAAAAAGACACTGTGTGGTGGTCTATTCCCAACCTTTATCTGAAGACTCAGTCCATCATCTGGAAGTAGTGAATAGTCATCTGAATGGAACAGTGTCACTAAGGACATGTTCTTTCCATAGTTATGGACAACATATAGTGAGTAATAAAGGCAAAGTCACAATGGTCTGCTCTGGGAGGCAACACAAGAGTGATGAACTATCCCGGCTTGTGAGCTCTTTCTGGAATGCTCTGATGTTTCTGCTGTGATTGTAGAAGAACCCACCTTCCTCTTTTCTTCTTCTTCCACTGTATTTATCCCAAAGTTTGTTTCTCAAAGGACTTCAGTCACTACATCTCAAGACCATCAGTTTTGGATTGTCCCCAGTCCCCAGTTTCATTGCCATAATAAAGCATCCTCACCAAAAGCAACTGAGAATAGAGAGGGACTGTTTTGGCTTACAAGTCTAGGCCACAGTCTATCAGTAAGAGAAGTCAAGGCAGGAACACACAGAAAGATGTCAAAGGCAGGACCACTTGCTGTTCTACACTGGATATCCTTCAACCAAGGAACTCACTTCATAATCAAAAGAGTACAGCAGGATTCATGGACAATGTTGGTTGCTACTTCCCTCACAGGCCAGTTTATACTCTCTTAGTATAACTCTCTTATCTAAACATGAATTGGATAGGCCCTTCTGCATCTATTAACACTCTCAGATGATTTTAGGCTGTGTTAAGATAGCAGTAAAATCTACCCAGAATAGACAGTACTGTTGACTTTCATAACTGGTTCATAATTTAGTCCTTGTAAAGTATTTCTAGAGGGAAAGTAAAACTGGAACACTGGGTTATTTTCAAATAATGCTAATGCTTTGATATGAATCAATGATTCTCTCTGAAATGGAATTGAAGAGAATATGAAACACTAAAAATATTTAAAAGCCAGTTTTAAACTCATATTTTGCATTATGACATGATTTTCCAAAGCACCTCAAAAAGACTTTCCAGTGTTGAGGTTGTTTTATTCTAATTCCCACCAACCACCATCCAATCTCACTCTCCATTTCACATTCAGAGAAAAGTTAAACTGAGGAAAGTATGTGCAGTCTGGTTTGCACAGTGCAGATGTGAGGTACAGTGTTGTGCGTCCTTCAGTGCAGAGCAGTGTTGGTGAATGAAGTCAAACACAGAGGTCTTTGCGATAGACTGCAATTACAGAAAGATGCAGACTAGTCAGGTTTATGACTGTCTGTGATTGTGGTGACATGATGGTCTATCACAATGCTCCGTGAGTCCCTCAACTGGTGGAAGACTTAAGTACAAAATAATTTCCTGGAAGTTCTTTTTAAGAGTTTAGTGATACCTATTGCTCTTACAACAGTTTTTGAAAAAGCTTGAGACAATTAAAAGAAAACACTTTTGCATGAAGGAACAGTCAGTGGATGGAGCAATTTATTACCAGTAGTGGACAGATGCTGATTAAATAATTAGGTTTGAACAAGATTGAAGAAATCCTAACTGATGGAACCACATCCATAAAATAGGAAACAATGCATATGAATGATGTCACTAGTTTTTGTCCTATGTCGTGGAGTTAATACTTACATAGCTCTGTCTTTTAGAGATAATTGCTCAAGAGTATTATCCAAGTTATTGCCAGTGTATGGTATGTTGATTCATTCTTCTGGAAGGATGAAGGTTAATTTAAGATTTCTTCTGATAGCATGACAATGAGTCATTGTAAAAGAATGCATCAGCTTCTGGGTTGCTTAACATTTATGGTCACAGATATGCAATCTCACAGTCACCACCTTCATTTGAGAACCTGTCACCTAAGAACATTCTTGAACCCAGTTCAGCTTGTGGAATGATAAGTGTTGCGGAGCAAAAATCACATGTGTAAAAGTTTCCTTCAGAAATGTTGATGCCCACTAACATGGAAAGCACTAACTAACATAAAATAAACAAGTAAAACCAAGTCACTGATAGAAAGAAAGGCTCATCTAGCATTACACAGAGCATCATCAGAAGCTTAATATGTGCGTACATCCTGGCATATTGCTTGGAAGATAACCTCTACCAGGAAGTTGTTTTCTCCATTAAAAGGTCTCGAAGATGGGCAATGAGGATAGATTAAATAAAGTCACCAGTAAGTTTAAAATAACCTACTAGAAGAAAACATGAGAAAGTCTAGCATCTAGTTTACAAATTAAAATTACCTTTGTTTGCAGTGAGCTTTGCTCCTGTGATATTACATCCAAGATGAATTCAGTAATTTAAGATGAAGCAAAACCACTTGAAAAAATATTACTGAAAAAAATCTGATTTAACAACAACAAAAATCTCTGATCTGGGGAGTACCAGTACTGGTTAAGTGCTATTATACTAAGCCTGAGAATCATGGCTCAACACTCGGTCCTAAACTTTTGAGTAAACAATAATCAAATAAATACATGATTTAAGGTCACAGAGCACAAAGAGTCTAAAGTCCAGCCCTATCACACTGATATATTACACATTACTTGCCTTTGCTGAGCCCCAGGTGGTTCAAATGCATGGAAGCACATTAAACCGCTTGTCTTCGCTCATATCTGGAAGATTCATGTATTCATCTTGACTCTCTCAATCTTTCCTTCAAAGTCAAACTCTCACACACTGGTTCTTGATTCACTAACTTCTTCTGATTGACTTTATCTGATCCAGAAAAAAGTGATCTTCTCCATGGAAGAAGTATATTCTAGCAATTTCAGAAACAGTTAGAAGAGAAAATAGGTACATTCTTCTGCTAAGTTATTCCATATCTTTGGAACAAAATCTTATGTGGTGTGGAACTTGGAGATGACAAATGAAGTAAAATAATGAAAGGAGAAAAGTGTAGAAACTCCCCTTGTTCCTGGATGCCATATCCTGCTCATCTTACAATTGAGGAGTTTTCAGAGTCTGTAGTGGACACTCACTGATTTAGAATTCATTTTGCAATATCATTTTTAAAATTTTCTTCTGTGTTAAGTAAAAGTAAGTCTTTCATTTGTTTAGTAAATATATATTAGTGGTATCAAATAAAAGTCAAGTCTTTCTTACTTACAGTATTGTGAATCTTCTATAGTTCTGTACCCGATGAGCCTCAACAAAACACTAGTCACAGCTCAAAATTTGAACTGAATGATATCTTGGTGAACCTAAATATGCCAGATGATAACATTTCCAAATATGAAAAATAAGCCAATAACCACAATTTTCTCAACATGGTATCCAATAATGTCAATTTTCCCCAACCAGAACAACATTTATTATGGAAAATGGAAGCGCCTACTAAGTTTGAAAATATTAGCATGTCTTCATTCAGGCAGGAAAAATGAACACATTATGTATAGCTGACATTTGTGAGTGTTCATTCACTATCAAGTTCTTCACAGAGACAGTACAGCACGAAATGTTTCAGTTTAATTCTCAGTCTCTGTATGAACCAGTCTTTATTCTTTTCCTTCTGGACATTCCTTTATTCGGTCAATGTGTACTGACCAAGTGTCATGTGATGACACAGCATTTGTCTAGCTTTAGGGAGAATGAAATACCACATTCAAAATTAGTGCTTTTGGATGTCCATTGGCGGATGCAGAGGACTGGGCCCTCGAATGTATCGTTGCACCCAATTCGAAGCTGCCCTGCCAGTTGTGACGGCTGTGGATGTTGGACCTCCAGGCATGACCGTAGGCTTCATCGTGAAAAGGCAGCTGACCTTTGCCCTAGCCAAGGGCATCACAGCAGTCGGTGTTCTTCCTGCTCACAGACATGGACCAAGCCATGGTCTCTGCCCTCCAGATGACAGGAGTGATTCTGACACCCCACAACAAAGAGACTGTGCCACAGTGATGTCCTCTTCCTTACTGTGAAGCCACACATCACCCCCTTCATGCTGGAAGAAATTGGTGCTGCTAATATTGAGGACAGGCACAATGTGGCATCCTGTAAGGCAGGTGTCACCATCAACTCCATCGAAAAGAGGCAGACAGGGTTCCATTCTGCTTCCAAAGTCATCTGCTGTATAACCAACAACCCAGTCTTTGCAGGTGACTGTCACTATGTATGCCACGGGCACTCCTGCTCCCTGCTCCGGTGGAGTATGGCAGGCTCGTGGAGCTGCTAATGGGTAGCGAGGGCTTCTGCACAATGGTGGAAGATCTGATCGACCCTGTCCCCGGTCTCAGTGGCAGCGGCCCTGCATATGCCTTCACAGTCCAGGGTGCGCTGACTGATGGTGCGAAAATAGGGCTTCCAAGGCTCCTGGCAGTCCACCTTGGGGCCCAGGCACACAGGGGCAGTTAAGATGCTATTAGACTCAGAACAGCATCCATGCCAGCTCAAGGACAAAGTTTGCTCCTCCAGTGGGGCCACCATACATGCCTTGCACGTGCTGGAGAGTGTGGGCTTTTGCTCTCAGTTTATCAATGCTGGGCAGGCCTCCTGCATCCGCACACTGGAGCCACAGACCATGGCTGATCAGGAAACCGTCTCTTCTGCTACCATAAAAGACTGTACTGGACAAAGTGAAGCTGGTAGTCTCTGCTGGGGCCTCTCTGTCTTCTTCAGGCCATGTTAAGCAACTATCCTCCAGCCTGTTCCCATCTGGCAAGGAATGATTTGTCTCCCTACCTTCTTCCTGCCCTCTCCTCCTCCCCCTCTTACTCTCTATATCTCTCTATTTCTCTCTGTTTTTAAAGCAAAATTTTGTTATGTAGTCCAGGTTAGCTTTGAACTCTTAATCCTCCATTCCAGTTTCCCAAGTACTGGGATGATGGGTGAGTGTCAGCATGGGAGGCTCCTTTTTCTTTTGAGTCAGTGGCTTGATGCTGCCTAGATAGGATTGGAGCTTAACCAACCCACTCTTGGGGACACTTACTGACTCATTTCTGCTTTCTTCCCTCCTTGCCTGAAGCTACTCCCCTGCCTCTCTTAGGTCAAACCGTACAAAATATCGCTGTAGCAGATCCTTGCCCACACCTGAGATAGGTCAAGGGTCAGCCAGAAAGGGAAGGTCGTTTACAGCTGAGAACCCTTTTTTATACTCAAGTGGAGTATAAGCAAAGCAGAATGGGTTTTGAGACCTCTGCCTCTTCAGCTTCTTTTGGAGCTTAGTCCTGTCGGGTCTTCACTCTGCCTAGTTTCAGGGCCAGCTGGCCTATCCACGGGCCCCCTTCCTATGATCCACTCACATGGTCACCTGTCCTTTCTGTGAGGACCAGATAGCCCCAGACATCATGCACTTCCTTCTGGGAACTCAAACCTCTATCAATGATCCCGCTAGGCATTTGGGAAAAGAAAAGAACTTGGTAGCTGACGAAACTTTAACTTGTTCTTGAATTGACTCATGAAAAATTGTTACTTCTTTTTCTATCCTTTCAGCTGAATAAAATTCCCCCACACCCCAAAAATCAGTGCTTTTGTGTCCCTTAGCTCCCCATAAATGAAAATTAATTAGAGATCACAGTAATTAAATAGCATACCCTTATACTTTGTAATCACCGCAAACAAATATGAAGAATTCAATCCTGTATTTCATGAGGGCTAAATATCAATAACATAGATTATATCCAGTATATAGAATCTCACTGCACCTCTTATTCATTCTACAACATTGATCATAAAATTATGCTCCCCATTGTTTCTAAATTTGGAGCTATACATCCATTTCTTTACTTTTCCACATACCCAAGGTTTGCTTATGCTTTGGGTAACACTAATAGAGTCAAATTTCGTTACGGTAGAACTAAAAAGTTGAAATGATGTTAGTGCAGCACCATTTCAGAAATATGGGGATTAAATAGATTTAAAAGTTAAATGCTATTTTGTCCTAACATAAAATGAATGAGGCTGAAGGAGAAAGAGGAGGGGGGTGGGAAAACAGAACATAAAATACTAAGCAGATAAGAAAATTGAATGTTTTATAGAGATAAAATATAGTGCTACTTCTTTGGGTAAAATTAACATAATATAAATAGTTCATGATATCGAGTTGTTTTCAGATATTCATGAATATATTAACATTCACAAAAATGCTCATGAAACTACACAAAATAAATTTTTCACTTCTTATGAGCCACCTATTTTCTTAAATGTCTGTTAAGATGAAGAGCCAACTACATATGATATTGTCCTTATTCTTATGTCTAATTTCAAAGCAAACATAACATGTAACAAGCATTCTGGTGATAAATTCTTGGTTGAAAGAGCATTCTTTTGGCATTATGCAAGTTGTTTATAATCTTCAATTCAATGAACATGCTGGGTTGCACTATTTCATGTAAGAAAATAATAGATTATAAGCTTAACTATTACCATTTCATATTTTATGGTTTCGCCAGCATACTCAGAGGTTCATTTTTCAGCATGACCTCCAGTGAGCACATATAAGTAAACAGAATCTTAAATTGGCTTAGAAAATAAAAGCAAAAATGTGTTGAATTAAATCGCATTCAGGCAAAGTGGTTGGAAATGGAAATGTGACAAGCTCTCGAGTGAACATGAGGCAGCACCATGGAATTACTATCATCCATAACCCATCTTGCCGAGCTCACAGTGTGTGACTGCCTCTAAACATACTTAGCTCCTTACAGGTGACAACAATTCCACAGTGATTAGAGACTGGATAAAAGAAGGAAACAAACAAACAAACAAAAGAACCCTCAAATTAAACCCAATCTATAGAAAAATTAGGGTTCACTAAAGATATCAGAAAAGGAAAAATATGCTTGCTATTTTTTTTTACTAGAAGCTTATAAATGTTCTAACTGAAAGATGTGCATTTTGGATCACTCAATATCATACACACAATTGAAAAATTACAGGTAATTACCAAACATGAAGTAGTTATGTAGACAAAGTAGAAAAATACTAATTCCAGTTTGCTATCACTTACAAATATTTTAATACTGATTTAAAACAGTTTATATATAATACATAAGCATATATATAATATATATTAGGATATATAATATACATTATATATATATGGAACTGTGACTGATAGTTTGCACAGCTAGCCACATTAACATATCTGGTGCTTAGTTTTCTTGCTTTTTAAAATAAATGCATAAAATTGAACATTTCTAAACTATCTTCTCAGACATTAGACAAGATGTAGCACACTGCTGTTATACTTGACAGAAGTCAAATGATACTGAGTAACACAATAACTTACATGGATTTTGACCAGCCATCATCTCTCAGCCTATGAAGAAGGATAGAAAGGGAAATAAAATTAATGCCATTTGTTCCTGAGGTAATGCTTTAAATCAACTGGAAGTAAGAGGGAAAGGTATGAATCAGAACAGAAATGTTCAAAGGAGCATCTCTTAACATGGATATAGTAAGTCAGATGTGTCTCTTACTAACTTACAAATATTTTAATACTGATTTAAAACAGTTTACAAGAGACCTAAGAATTGAACAACAACCCAAGTCAGCCCTGGGCTGGGAGACTTTAATACATCATGAGCTAAGATAAGAAAACTCATTAACACCTTCAGTTCAGTAAATATCCAGTAAATAAAATACAAAAGAAAAATTTCATGAAATTAATCTATTACTTTGCTAAAGATAAGGAAAAAAAAAATCAGTGCATCCTTAGTTATCTAGGAGATTCACCATGTTCATGGATAAGAAGTCTAATTCTTGTATAGATGTGACTCAGGCCAATTAATTACAGGTTGAACATATTGTACTGTAGTTGTTGGTTCATAAATATTCCTCAAATGTTGTAAGGGAAAATTACACTTGACCAGACAATCATCATAGAATTTCTGCATAGACATTAAATAGAAGAGGAAAATGTTGATAATATGCAACTCTCTCCACTAAAACTAAATATGGGAGGATTTTTAATAACAGCATGAAGTAATGAAAATTATTGGAAAAGATTAATGAAAGGATTTGTCAATGCAGGTATTTGGTACTTGTGTAATGTTGGCTCCCACCCTACTATAAAGTATAAAAGACAAGTTTGTTGTTCCTCTTTATTCATTATTTCAAAGATGGTTCCTAAAGACACTTCCTAATTATAGAAAATTTAATTTGTACAAATGCAGAAAAATAATTTTCAACTCCATTGGTTTTGTGTGTGTGTGTGTGTGTGTATGTGTCTCTCTGTATGTGTGTGTTTTGTTGTTGCTAAGTAAATGTTAGTATGAGGTAGTTGGAGTGTCTAAAATCAAGAACATGCCTGTCTAAACCTGCAATTATCAAACGCAAAAATATTTCTCCATAATATGTAATTTCTTAACAAATAAAGATATCAACTGAAGAACCTAGAATAAAAGTAAGCAAAAATGAACAAGTACTATTTAATGCTAATGCTCATTATGATTAAAGCCATGTTAGATCATGTCTTAATAGCTGACACTGTTAAGAACTCACATAAAATAGAGTTGAACTGTTTTAAACTATTAACACCAGATCTTCTAACATGTTTGGGGATAGGTAGAGGTACAATCACTGCATATTTTTGATATTCATTTTAATAGATGGTGTAGGCAAATATTTTTGTTTAAAGCCCATCTGTATGAAATATTTTCACAGTATAAATTTTAGTTCCCAAAATCACAGAAAACTATTATAGATTGAGTATTCATTCTGTTGAGAGTGAGTATATATGTATGCTTTATGCACACACAAAAAAGTATTTAAAATTTGTTTATGAACTATAAAATGATGAAACATTATGGAAGAGGGAGCAGAAATACTGTAAGACCCAAAGTTAAATATTCTAGAAAGAGAGAAATCCTCACCTTCTCTTCTTGCCTGACCCTGCTGAGGATCGATATGCACATGTCTTCAATATCTATAACAGTACAAGGTTATACATTCTACTTTTCTGATTATTATGAGTTTGGGGATATTTTTTAAAACTTGTATTCTTCATCAATGGGTGTAATATTTTTAGTCTTCAACATTTAATTTGGGTAAAATATCACCTTTAAGATTTATGTTAATGAGTTAATTCCTAAAATCTTAACATTGATTTTTCCAGTTCTATATTTCCCTGCTTATTTGATCACTATACAATTTCTAAACGTATAATTTGGTCACATAGATTCACTACAAGTCTATAGGGTATGCTTCTCCCCAGTTATTGAGAACAGTTTCAAGTGTAGCATTCATAGAGGAGATGCGATTTACCCAGAGAGACTAATGTTTCTTCAATTAAATTCAAGATATTCTGAATTGTTTAAAAGGGTAAATGTCAGGTCAATGTTGGCACAAAGTATATGGGAGTAACCAACCAATATCTGATTTGATTTACGGCACACTCCACAAGATCAAACCCATACCTGACTCTGCTTGACAAACAAACAAACAAAAAAGAACATACTCCATATAACCTAGGTACCTATGGTAAAAGCACATACAATTTGTATGAAAACCAACCAGCCAAACAAACAAACCAGGTAGTGATAACTTGGCTCCTAATAATACTCTGCTTTGCTCAAATGTCAGTGCTTGCTCAGTCATCATCAGAGAAGTTTCTTCCTTCAGTAGATAGTAACAAATACAGAGACCCACAGTCATTATCCAGAGAGTGAGAGATCTTGGAATACGCAGCCATAAATGGGATGTCTCCATTTTGGCTCAGGAAATGCCAAAAAGAGGAGGCAGAAATAATATAAAAGTCAGAGTAAGCCGGGCGTGGTGGTGCATGCCTTTAATCCCAGCACTTGGGAGGCAGAAGCAGGTGGATATCTGTGAGTTCAAGGCCAGCCTGGTCTACAAAGTGAGTCCAGGACAGCCAAGGATACACAGAGAAACCCTGTCTTGAAAAACCCTTCAAAAAAAAAAAAAAAAGAGTCAGAGGTAATGGAAGACACCCAGAAAATAATCCCTGTAAGTCAACATGAACAAAGCTCATATGAACTCACAGAGACAGAGGCAGTAAACATAGGGACTGCATGGGTCTGTCCCAGGTCCTGTGTGTTGATGTCATGGTTTTCCATTTAGTGTTTTTAATGGGATTCCTGATTAAGCGAACCAGCACATCTCTGATTCTTTTGCTTTACCTTGTGCCCCCTTTCCTCTGTCAGTTTGTCTTGTCAAACTTCAAAGTGACAATTTTTCTTTTATCTTATTATATTTTATTTTGTTATATTATATTTTATAAGCCAAGGTATTTTTGAATGATAAAGAGAAAGGGAATCCAGATGGGAGCAAAGGTGGGGAGAAACTTGAAGGAATAGAGGGAGGGGAAACCATAATCAGGATATATTATTTGAGGGGAAAAATAATTTTCAATCAATGGAAAGAAAAATGTGAAAAAGTATAAATGTTATATCAAGAAAGACATCATTGGAAAAATTAATGAAAATTTTGAAATTTTAAGATTTGCTGTTCTACTTATATGGGAAGCATTTATCTATAGGGATATATTAACATTTTAATGTCATTCTTTTATTCTGTGGTTGTTTTTTTTTTTCTGTACAAATAACAGTTCTTTGTCAGTTCTGAACATTTGGGGCTGTTTGGATCTGGACTAGAAGTAAAAAGCAACTCCTTGTTAATCTTAATGCTTTGAAATTGTAAATAGAATAATATTCCAGGATGGTGAAACACCTCATGCCTGGAAGAGTCACATTTAAGCACAAAGGAGACACATCCCTTTCCCACTTACATAATGCTGCCCTTTATACTATAATTTTCTTTAATTATTCATTTTTTGTAATCCCACAATTCCTGCCAATATCATAAATATGTTCAGACTGGGAAGCATCTCTCTCAATCACTCCATCCTGTCCCATTTTTTATCTTTCTGTAAACATACTGCATAATGCTTGAGTTTGAGATTCAATAACTTATTGTTTAATAATTCATTTCTAAATCGATCTGATTTTAAAAGTAACTTCCTTACATATAAACACAATGGTTGAACTTCATAAATCTGCTAAAATCACTTTGAGCAAATACCATGAAAATAGTTTTATTAGTTCAAAATCTCTTCCTGTCTCTCATTTTATGCCCCTGAAATATTTCTTTCCCTCATCCCATTATTGTTTAATTTTATTTTGATCTTCCCAATAGGTGATATTAAATAATGATAAGTTAAATAAATAATAATAAAGTAAAGTTTCTCATATAGGTTAGGTAATGCAAATAAGATGGTTTTTTAGTAAGGTGAATTCAACTTTCTTTTTTCTTGAATGCCTAAATATTTAGATATAAAGGATAAAATTACAAATAAAATATCACAAACCTAACCACAGCAGATACACCAGTTTGTGTTTTAGCAATGGCAGGAGCCTTGAAATCCAGAGCAAGAACATATCACAGCCTGTTAAAGATCCCTCCCTCTCTTTGTGAGGCTTCTTTTGCAGGATAGAGTATGTTTACCTCTGATCCTCCAATCCTGCTTTGAGTTGAAGCTTTCTTATCACACCAAGGCAGCACTTTAATCCATGAAAGAATGAGTACCATTTAGAGTCTGCAGCAATTTGTGAAGTTCCCAATGGGATACTACTCTTTAGAAAACTCTCAGCAACAAGCCTACAGACTGGGAGAAAATCTTCACCAACCCCACATCTGACAGAGGGCTAATATCCAAAATCTACAAAGAACTCAAGAAATTAAATGCCAAGAATACAAATAATCCAATCAAAAAATGGGGGACAGAGATAAATAGAGAATTCACAAAGGAGGAATCCCTAATGGCTGAGAGACACTTGAAGAAATGCTCAACATCCTTAATCATCAGAGAAATGCAACTCAAGACGACTCTGAGATTCCATCTCACACCTGTCAGAATGGATAAGATCAAATGCTCAAATGACAGCACATGCTAGCAAGGGTGTGGAGAAAGGGGTACCCTACTCTATTGCTGGTGGGAATGCAGGCTTGTTCAACCACTATGGAGGTCAGTCTGGCGATATCTTAGAAAACTTGGAATAGCTCTGCCTCAGGACCCAGCCATACCACTTCTGGGTATACACCCAAATGCTTCTTCACGGAATCATAAGGAAGTTTCCTCATCAATGTTTATAGCAGCCTTATTTGTAATAGCTAGAAACTGGAAAAAACCCAGATGTCCCTCAACCGAAGAATGCGTTAAAAAACTGTGGTACATCTACACAATGGAATATTATTCAGCTATCAGGAACAATGAAATTATGCAATTTGTAGCCAAATGGATGGAACTAGAAAAGCTCATCCTGAGTGAGCTAACCCAGACTCAGAAGGACGCATATGGTATCTATTCACTTATACAAGGATTTTAGCTATATAGTAGAAGGTATCATTACTACAACTAACACACCAAAGGGAACTTGGACATAGACTTCTTATTTTTAATTTTTATTTTTTATATATTAGTTATATCTATTGTCTGCTTATTGGTTTGTTTGTTTAGTAGTTCTCTCTCCCGGGCAATGAGACACTTTTCACTGATGGTACTGCTTCGTAGACCCCCAATGAATTAAGAGGCTCTTGGCCCTCATACGACCTCTCAACCGAGATGAGGGACTGTTATATAAGGACACCCCACCCCAGAGAAATGGGACGGAAGGGTTAGGAGGTAAAGAAAAAGAAATGAAATGTGATGTTTCGGCCTTTTACTACTTATTGTCATAAACTATTTAGGATAATTAAGAAATGCAAACTAATGGTTATGCCAGCCGGTCATTCTCTTAGGTACTATGACAGCCTATTATAGTTACTTTCTAAGTTAATCAGAAATAAACCAGCAAGAGACAAGCAACATCTGCCTACCCTAATATAAGAGATAGATAGGGCCTCTTCAAAAACCTAAAGAGATCTGCAGAATATGACATTCAAAGATTTTTTCGTAACTTTAGTTTTTTTTATATCAAGACATATCAACTCCTGACAGCACCCCCTATTCTACCCCAAGTAGAAGATGAGCATCGAAGAATCTCCAGTGGGAGATGATTGAATTAGTCGCAAGCCTATCTCTTGGTAGGAAAAGCCCCTTGCTCCAACTCTAGACAGAATGCTGTTCAAAAAGGACAAAACCTGGAAGCAGGTAAGTCGACAGCCTAGCTCTGCCAAGACAGGGTAGGTAAGTCCTTCATAACCCCTGCTCTACAATCAATGTCTGTCAGAGAAATGGGGCCAAATGACTGAAGATCGATGCTGTAATGTATGGAGAGAAAATGGGAACTCTCCAGGCACCCACTGGTATGTCAGTTCTTAGTTTTGGAATCTGCAGGCCCTGTACTTCCTATAAAATCAGATATATTTATCCCTCTCAGGTCTCTGAGGTGGTTGAAGAACAGATAGCTAGAGTCTCATAATTAAATTTTAAGTTGTTTAGGAGTCAAGAGAGTGTTATATATCTAAGAAGATACTTTTAAAATTGTGTTGCAAGTTAGTATGAATGTTGAGTCAGATATAGAACTTTAAACTCATGGAGATGGTTAGATAGTAGAATGTTAAAGTCAGGTACCAAATAAGTATGGACTGGACATTGGGAATGTACGCTAAGCCATATAACCCTCATAACTGTGGCCTAATTACCTCTCTTGTACTGTATTGTATTTATTATTGTAAGAGAAAGAGCCATTTGTGGACTGAAAGGGGAAACTGTAGGGGGAAATTAGATATACCTTAAACTTAAAAGAAAAAAAAAAGAGAAGAGGATGGGGGTTGAGGGTGGGAGAGTGGGACTGGAGAAGGAATAGGTAGGGGACAGCGACTGAGATGTACCTTGAAGAAATAAAAAATAAAGGAAAAAAAAGAAAAAAATGGATCAACAAACACACACACACACACACACACACAAAGTTATATCACACCCAACAAGATTTCCTTGTGAATCTCTTAAGAAAACCCACTGAGATTCTGAGTGAACCACTGATTAACAGGAAAACTCAATCAGTATTGTTTTCTTTCTCTTCTCAAGCTCCAGTAGAGGATGAAAAAATTAATACAATAACAATAACAACAACAAAAGAATTATATCAGAAATGAATAAAATGCTTTCCACTTTGAGACTAGGATCAGTCAAAGTAAATTATGAACTCTGGTAAACCAATTTTAACCCTTAGGCCACTCATGAATCATGGGAAATATAAATTAGGTTTTCTATAAAGTATTTTACAAGGTATAATGTTCTATTGCTTTTAAGAAATATTTCAACCCACAAGTAAGAGGAAAGAAAAAAATATGATGTGTAATAAATAGGAACTTCATTTTGTAAGATTCTTCTACTTAATCAAAATTTAAAATATTCTTTATGAACTTTTCATACCTTTTGGGAAAGGTGGTCAGTTCTCGGTGTTGACCACACAGTGTTTCCATCTAGTCTAAAGATGGAATCTTACATACATGAAGACTTTGATTTGGTTCATGAGTCAGAAGCAGATACCAAAGGTGGATAATCAGTGTCTATTCAGCTGGTAGATACGCATGTGACTAGTACCAATAGCACACACACATCCAGGAAACCTGTGATATCTGAGCATAGAGTGTTGTCAGAAGGAGAACATGGGTTTGCAGGCAGGAATAGGGAGTGACGAAAAGGCTATGAGAACACAGAGAACTAGAATCAAGAAAGCAAAATCCTAGTGTTGAGTTGTTCTGTTTCCTGAGTCTATACTTTCCTGATTCTGTATCACACTCATAACAGGTGTGGCATGATCCTTGAATAAGTTTGACTTGTGTAAGTAAACTTTGATTATCTTAAGTCAGCAGACATATAATTCATGCATGCTTAGTTATAATTATAGTCCTTGATCTGCACTGCATGTACCCCTAAAGGTTTTTTGTCGCCCCACCCCACCTTGGAGGGAAATTGTATTGTTTACAACATCACATTGCTGTTCTTGGGATCCAAAGCAAACTAGTAGTACTATTCATTCATCATCCCATTGTTATGAGTACTATAACCACCCTTCTACCCTTGAAAAATGAGGACACTGTATCCTGAAAGGCTACAGATTCTACCGTAAGCCCTGGTGAAATAGTGACCTGGTTCTAAGATGTCTGGTTGTAAATTCATCTTTTTTTCCATTAAATTTTTTATTTGTTTATTTTACATTCCAACAGCAATCCCATCCCTCCTCTCCTTCCAGTCCGACCCTCCCACCCACTTCCCCATGCTCCCCTCCTGCCCAGTACCACCCACTCTGGCATGTCAAATCCCATCACAACTAAGTGCCTCCTCTTCCATTGAGGCAAGACAAGGCAGCTCTGCTAGGAAAATGGGATCCCAAGAAGGCAACAGTGTCCAAGTCAGAAATAGACTGAGCTTCAATGGTTAGGGGATCCACATGAGGATCAAGCAGCCCATCAGCTTCATATATGTTTTAAGTCAAGGACCACTCTATGCATTTTCTTTGATTGGTGGTTCAGTCTCTATGAGCCCCCCTGTGCTCTGGTTAATTGGCTATGTGAGTCTTCTAGCAGAGTCCTTGACCCTCCAGTTTCCTCAAACCTTTCCCTAACTCTTCCGCAAGGCTCCCTGATTTTCACCTAGTATTTGGCTGTGGGTCTCTGCATCTGTTCGCATTGCCTGCTGGATAAAGCCTCTCGGGTGGTAGTTAAATTCTATTAAATTTTGGACTAAAACTGTAATAATAGGATTAAAGTCCAGTGTAAGAAATTTGAGGTAAAGTATAACATGTGACTTTTGTGTGAATTCATGCACATGTATTCTTTTGTCCGTATGGAAAACTCATCTATCTCAAGTCGGTTGGGATGCTGATTCTGTGTGTATCCATGAAATTTTTAGGAATCTTACATATGAAATTATTAGGAAAGGATTCAATGCATCTTTGTTTTATATATTTTCTTGAGATGCCTTCATTCATCTCAACTCAGAGTACAGTCTGTGGTAGTATGTCATGGCCATAGCAAGGCCATTGGTGACTACTATTCCTCAGAGTTCTCACACAGTCAGTTCTCTGAGGTGAAACACCAGTTTGGACTGTTGCCTTCTATAAGCAGACATCACCGTTACACAGACTCTTTGATCTGAGCTCTATCCAGGCAAACCCAGGGAGACAGGGTGAATTTAAAAGGCCACTATAAACTGAGCCACGATTACCAACAGATCCACTGGTTCAAGAATAATTTCCTCTTCAGCTTGAAATGTAAGTATGGCTTACTGAAAAGCCGTATTACCTCCTGATTCCAAGCAGGCCTGTCAAAGCAGAACCCACAGAGTGTAAAGTTTTTAAAGTGCATTTGTTACAGTTTGCTAGTCTGACTATTAAAGTGAAACACTACACACCGTTAAACCTTCAAACTAGCACTGCAAAAATACTTATCAAAAATACAGCCTCTGGGAGATTTGTTTGCTCTAGAAATTTGCTGTCTTTGCAGTTACTTTTCCCTTAATGAGAAGGCAGTGTAGAATTTGTCATTTTCAGTGGAGGGCAAAAAGCCAAATATAGGATATTAGCCTTAAAGTGACGTGGCAGTTCTGAGTCCCTAAGCAGGGTTCAGGAAACCACATGAAAACATGTTTAGAAACACAGTTTGCACATTTGAGAAACTGTTTTGTCTCCAAAGTTTGCATTCAGCATATATTACTGAGAGATAATATGAATAGCTGAAAATATAAGCCTCAAAGCAAACAAACAAATAAAACAACAGCAAAGAACCTCTTTATGACAGAATTTTCCAAAGAGCGGGAGGATATAAATTCCTTTCATGTGAGATAACCTAAACTTATGAACAATTTAGTGAATGATAATGGGTGGGATCAGAACTGTTTTCAAATGCTGCTGAAGTTTGCTTTAACACTTTAGAAATGGATCTGTCTCTAGTTGCTAGGGAATCTTGTCTCCTGTTGCAGAGCTGAGTACACAGTCCCATCCTTTGGCATGCTCCTCGAGTACAGCATTTGCCGGAAGAATGTGTGATCTGCCTTGTCAAACAATGCTGGGCCGAGTAAAGGTGTAAGAAAATAAATAAATAATTAAACCTTCAGAGGCCTTCTCTTGCTTTGCCCATTTAATTTTTCATTTGGGTTATAAATGGCATCTCAGAGAGCGGGGGAGGCCTCCTGGGTTTGTCAGGGTCCTCTGTTGGCTTAATCTCAAGCATGACACATGTACAAACAAAGCACTGAGAGAATTAGTGATTTGCGCACGGAGAGTGGTAGGGTGATCAATTATTCACTACATGCCACCAAATACTAGAAGCATGACCACCGCTTGCCTCTCATCGTTTCTCCTCTATACACACAAACAAAGCTCTTCTCCACAGTCAGTGTGCCATGGAGAAAAATCCTCCGTTCAAGCAATTCTCATTTTCATCGATGTCATTCCATTGAACTTTGAAGCCTGGACAAGGATAATTGGGGGAGTGTGTTAATATATCTGCTCTCCGTGGCTTCCTTGCACTTGGAACTCTGCATATTTTCTTTCTTTTTTAAAGAGGGAGGGAACAAAAAGTGAGACCTAAGAATGTGACCTTGAGAATAAATTCATTGTGTAAAATTCACCCAAGAAATGCCTTTAAGATCCTGAAGGCTTTGATGAATTCCTTCTGGTTTTCTGTGCTTAGAGACATTTTCTAACATGAAACGAAGTTAGAAATTATGCTGACATGAAACAACCTTCTAGCCACTTGTTTTCTTTGTAAGTTCAGGTAGCAGTCATTCCATCTATAGATAAATGTTCTCACGTACAGAAATATGGGCACCAAGGCAAGCCCTTCGAGGTAATCACTGTTTGCAACTTCCATCTGTTATATATAACATTTGTAATCTTGGTTAGACATTTCTACAGGAATTCTCCTCTTTGTCAATGTTTCCTACCCTCCAGTAATCCAAATTTGATGAGCCTATTGGAAAAAAAAATCATATGAGGTATTTCTTAACTCCAATGATCAATCACTCAACCATTCAGGTATGTAAATGATATATTTCTAATAACATCCAGTTGATACACCACCCATCTAACTCTTCATGATTGTTGTAAAAATTTCCTGCAAGTACACCAGCTGTCAAGATGTACCATGGAAACACTAGAAACCAAGAAACAAGACTTTCTCCTTAGACTTAGTATTAATTAATTCTTATATTAATATATAGTATATTAAATATAAATATATATTTCTACTTCTGACACAAGTAATTATCATTTTCTTTAGAATATCATAATTCTACTGATACGTTCTGTATTCATTCTCCTTTGCTTAGTCGCTGGATGTGCCATGAATTATCCTAAGGTAACTATGACTCAAGTACTCTTTTTCTACATTCACACTGATCTCTAGGAAGATGAAGTACACTTTCCACATTGTAGAGGCATAAAATGAAAGTATAAGAGACTACTGTCAGTCCCCACTTGTCAATGTTCAGTCTGTACACTCAGCTTCTCTCACTTCTTTTCTCTATGAACAAGCAAGCAGTGTAGAGGTTTGCTGATCAGTAGGTATAGATTAAACTGGGCAGTCACAATCCCTAGCAAGTACAAGGCAGTTCAGATGCTGTTTGCCCATGAAGCACAATTGGTATAGCAAACTCTATGATCCTCTCTCATGATTTTAATTCTAGATAATAAAGCTATAGTAGATATCAAATAAAACCGAAAATATTAGCAAATAACGAAGGATGGAAAAAGAAATATGACATCTGACAATCTGTTCAAGTCAGATTTTCTGGAATTGGTGATTAGTTTTTGGTTGGAACAAGGCCAGGTTAAGGGAAATTTTATTCTCTGACAAATAACCCTTTCACCAACATATTTCTCTTCATGGAGCACACATATCCTTGATGCCACTAAGCCAAAGGATATATTTGGGCTAATAAAGATTTTTGGCCTCCCAATAGGCTAAGACATCCTCCCTTTACCATCTAGCTCCTTTCCAGAGAATTTTCCCCTAAGTCATGATTGTCTCTTCCTGATCAAATACCAATATTCAAATCCATTGTGGATTCAGATAAGAAGCCAAAAAGAAGAATTTCTTATTAAACCAAAGGCAATCTGTCATGAGAGAAGGATAAACTTGTGAAAGAAAGGTAAGAGAGATGGAGAGAGAGAGAAGAGATGGGCCATGAAGAACAACGATGAAGCTTATAGCTCCAAAAATGACAACATTGTAGAGGCCTGAGAGAATGCAGGAAGTGAGACAGGTTGGCAGAACAAGAACAAAGGTTAGTGGTTGGTATGTTATCTGTTTCTTCCTGAGAAATGTGTGTGTCAGCTAACCCTGTCTGGCTTTCTAGAGACATTTTCCCTTTAGAACGTTGTTACAAAATGAATTCACTTATAGAATATGTGCATTTCAGTCCTTCTGTGGAGACCAAGTCGTGAAAGAATCAGACAGTAAGAGATATTATTGATAATTTATTAAATTTCAGTTAATGTCATGATCTTGGACCCTCTGAATCTGAGAGGCAGTTGGATATGTCAGAGGTCAAATCCCAAGACAACATCCAGAAACATGTTCTACCTATAGCATAGGCTGAAAATCCCAGCCTTCTACCGCCAATCCTCTGTGTTTTTAGACTAACCCTAAATCTAACATTACAAAGCCTGTCACATAGTCATTTGGCCAAGGACCAAAGGCTTTTTCATGAAAACTCCTGACCTTGACCCAGACCTCCATGCCTTCATTCCCATCTGTCTATTTCAATGTTGCAGATATTTCAGGTCCATGACGGTCCTCCTTCCTGCTGTTTTATAGAAGTACACTGTCTGTCAAACCACTACTCTGAACATACCCTTATGCTCTAGACATTTTCCATGGTATATATTCATTACTCTAACTCTAGAATGTAAGAAGAGATGCTACAAGGTAAGTCCCAGATGTATCAACATTCTACTGAATCCCTAATATAAGCTTAATAAATTTTCTAATTTCAACATGAAAGATGAGAAAAGCCCAATTTATTGTGATGATTATTAATAAACCTATTGCTCTGAATTTAGAATTGAAAGGCTAGGAAATTGATCTAAATTTCCACTGCCTCTCTGATGAAGTAAGTGACCCTATGAAAGTCACTGAATTTATATTCATAACAATTTCAATTGCAGACCCATTCTCAGCTTCCATTTTGTTCTTTAAATTTTTATTTGGGGTGTGTTTGTGTGTGTGTGTGTGTGTGTGTGTGTGTGTGTGTGTGTGTGTGTAAGAGAGATGTAAGGAAGGAATGTGTGCAGAGTCTAGAAGATGATTTCTTGTCCCCTGAAACAAGAGTTACAGTAATTGTTTATCAATCCACTATGGGTACACGGAAATGAACTCAGGTCTTCTTAAGCAACAATAGGTACTCTTTTTTTTTTCCTGGCCTTGTGAGATTTTATATATATATGTGTGTGTGTGTGTGTGTGTGTGTGTGTGAATATAAACATTTGTGATTTACAAATACATGTTATTGGGGATTTAGTTCAGTGGCAGAACACTAACCCCTAGCAAGCCCAAGGACCTGGGTTTGTCCTAGCTCTCCCCAATCCCTGGAAAATAAATACCAAAAAATATCCAAGGAAACAAAGTTTAACTACATATTACAAAGCTGAAATTACACTGTACATGTGCTTCTTTACAGAATGTGACATTTTAAAGCAATAATTTTCAAATCATTTTAAAAATCATTTTTACATTTTTTTAAAATTTAAATTTTATAGGTATAACATATATTTCCAATGTCCAGTCCATACATATTTGGCAACTGATATTAATACTCTATTATCTATCTATTTCCTTGAGTTTAAAGTTCTATCCCTAACTCATTTTCCATCCTAACTTGCATTACCAACTTAAAAACATTGTTTTTAGACCTAGAACATCCTTTAATTCCTAAACAACTTAAATTTTAACTTTGAGACTATAACTATCTAGTCGTCAGCCACATCAGAGACCTGATAAGGATAAATATATTTGATTATACAGGAAATGCAGAGCCAGCAGCTTCCAAAACTAAGAAATGACAGACAACTGGCTGCCTAGGCAGTCCCCAATCACTCTCCATACATTAGAGCATCTATATCAGCGTCTTGACCCAGTATCTCTGACAGACATTAATTGTAAAGCAGGAATTATGAAAGATTTGCCTACCCTTTATAGAGCTAGGCTGTTGACTTACCTGCTTGAAAAAGACTTTTTAAAATTGGGATAAAGACATAATATAGGAATGATGAAGAAAAAGGGACAGATTATTGAATATGCTCTTATATCTTTGTATATTGAAACAAAATTAAGATTATATTTGGCTACTTCAGTATTGTCCTTTGTATATTGATATAAAATTAAGCTTAACCCTTTTTAAGGTATTGTACCTAGGTAACTCTTAAAAATGCAATGTGAAATTTTGGCCCATTGATAGCAACTCTCATATACTGTTTAGGATAATTAAGAGATGCAAACTAATAGTCATTCAAGTCATTTGGTTAGGTACTAGCATAGTTTATCACAGATATTTTCTAAGTTAACCAGAAATCAAGTTGCTAAGAGACAAGCAACATTTACTTCTCCAAATATACGGAGAGGAGATAGATAAGTGGTCTTCAAAAACCTCAAGAGATTCGTAGAATTTGGTATTCAAAGGTTTCTTAACTTAAGATATTTTTGATATTGAGACATGTCAGCTCCTGACAGCACCCCTTATCCTACTACAAGTAGAGAATGATCATCAAAGAATCTCCATTTGGAGATGGTTGCATTAGTTGCAAGCCTAGTTGGCCTTGAAAGAAAAATCCCTTGCTTCAACTGCAGACAGAATGATGTCAGAAAAGAACAATAGGTACTCTTAATCACTAACTAATCTCTTCACTCCTACATTTGGTTGGTAAAACAACATATACAGGTTTTAGAGATGATTCCATAGGTTAAGGGGTTGATGTACAAAAATGAATAACTAAGTCCATAACTCCAGAACCCCAGTAAGGGAAAACATGGTAACCCATGTTGTATCCTAGTGTTCTTACAAGATGGGAATACTATTTGGAAGTTTGTGAGACACATAACCTGGCATAAAGAACTGCAAATGGGAGTCCCTTTCACAAACTAGGTGGATGATGAGATCCAACACTCAATGTTGTCCTCTGATCTCCCAACATGTGCCCTGGTATAGTCATGCTACATTCATACAAATTAATACATATGGACGAACAGACACACAGACACACACAGAGGGAGGAGAGAGAGAGAGAGAGAGAGAGAGAGAGAGAGAGGAGAGAAACACACACACAGATTGTTTCTATATAATAATTTGCTTCATTCGTTTCTTATAACTTAAATGGCTATTTTAGTATTGCAAGTTTAAAGAATATAATATTAGTGGGTTAGGAATGAGATATGTTGGTAGACTGTTTGCTAAGCCTGAACAAACTGTGGGTTTGATTCCCCCACACGTCTGTAACAGGGTGTGGTGGTGAAGACCTGTAATCCTAGGATGTGAGGAAGAAGCAGGAGAATTAAAAGTTCAAGATCATCCTACGCCACACAGAAAGTTGAAGGCCAGGCTAAGTTTCATTAGACACTGACTTAAAATTAATTAATTAATAAAAACAATACAGTGGAAGAAAAATAAACTTGATAACTTACATGTGTAGGAATTATAGTCTGTAAGACAACATTGTTTTGACTCCAATTAATTGTGTGAAAGAATATTGAAAATGACAAATGTTACATGTGTGTTGGTTTTACTCACGACCCTCAATATGGGTGATTTAATTCCAACAGTGATGCTCTGAGTAAGATCTGTGGGAAGAAACTGCATATAGGAAAGTTTATACCCATTGGTATATTCCACGTTATAGACAATAATGCCATGAAATATTGGAGATAGGCATATAAAGTTGATAGGGGATGACCAGCTAGATCAGTGATCCTCAATTCTCCTAATGCTATGACCCTTTAAAACAGGTCCTCATGTTGTAGTGACTCCAAAGCATAAAATTATTTTCTTTGCTACTTTATAGCTGCATTTTGCTACTGTTATGAATCATAATGTAAATATCTGTGTTTTCTGATTATCTTAAACAACCCCCAAAGGGGTCTTTACTCACAAGTTGAGAACCACTGAGCTACATTCTTTAGAAAGAAACTTTAGCTGGGGTGTTTGGAGGATGAATTTTGCTTTCTTAATATTTTAGAATATTTAACAAATAAAAATTTCGAGAATATACGCGACTGCTGCTTTAATATAAGAGCAGAGAGTTCATTGCTTCCACACGTTATAATCTTTGAAGTATATTTAAGTGTTTTTCTTCCAAAAGGTTGGTTTGGAGATGATTTTAAATATAAAAGAAAATGAATTGATGGTTTTACATAAAATATACAAAGGTGGTTTATTCCTTCTAATGAACCTGAAGTAGACATTTTTGTCTTTCCTGGGTCTCTGTGTCATTGCAGTGGGGACATTAAGAGACTCCTGTTCAGGTCAGTATCGGTCTCTGAAAGTGATATATCCTCCTGGATGAAATCTGTTCACATTTTGCAAGGGAACCTCTTATGATTCCTGGAAATTTTACCCCTTTCAGCAACCGTGATCCAATAAAATACACATGAAATTGTAGTGAAACCTTAATATTTGTTGAAATGAAAAGCAGTTTATATCTTTAAAAGTACCCAAGGAACAAAATCACTTCTGACTTGACTGTGTTTTTTTGAAGATTTTGTTTATTACCATATATTAATTGCCCAAATATGGGCTTTGTTGTGACACTTTCAAACTTTGATCAGATTCTGACTCAGTATTTTTTTCTAATATCCAAAAAGATTCTTTAGTGCCAGATACTAAATTTGAATAATATATATGGCACACAGTAACCAAGAAGTTTTTATGGAAAAAAATCAAAATATAGACTACAAGCTTGCACATGGAAACACTTGTGATTTCAGATGCTTTTGTATAACCATAGTAGTTACAAAACTCTAACCACCTATTAAGTTTATTTTGTTGCCATATTTAACCCCAATTACCCTGTGCAAGGGAATTCTTTTAAAATTTAATTCCCCCTCTCACTTTTTCCCCCCTGCTTCTGCAAGCCTTTTCCCCTCATGTAAATTGCAGCAGGTGCACAAATTGAAGACATCACAATTAAATGTAATCAAATATTTTAGGCTCTAATGAACTGCTCCAGGAAAACAAGTCAAAAGAAAAAAAAAAAGTCTATAAGTGAGTGGATTTTCAAACACCCAAGGCACCATAGGACCAATTAAGAGAGTCAGATACTAGGACACATACTGACATTAATTATCTTTGAGTTCAGGGAAATAAAAAAATAAAAGCAACAATTATCATAATAAATCTCCACACAGTGCTTGTAAGTTGTGCTAATCTAACAGCACACCTGGGTTTCAGATATTTAAGGCGAATACTCAATCAGTTGGTAACGACCTCACAGAGGGGCTCATGGGACATTTTTCCTTCCTGTGATCTGCCAATCAGAGAGAGGGGCTAAAATGATGTCCAACAGCTATGTCTGCTTTCTTCAACATCACTCCTGCGAGTTGCAGGAGGAAGCTCTGCATAATTTATTCAATAAAGTCAGTCGTCAAGGCGATGTTCTCTTTAGGGGAAGTTTATTCAAAAAAGAAGGAAAAGTCAAGAAAAGACATTCAAGTTAAAAAATTTGAATCACCGAAGTCCCAAAGTCTCAGGATGTCTCTGTAAATTTATTCTCCCTTAAGCCAGAAAGAATCTTACTAAAGAGAACAAATATTTCAGTTTGGGAATATGGGTTTTCATTTTTAAAAGTCAACAGGAGGGGGCAGAGAAAGAAAGTTAAATGTTACAAGCAAAGAGGGACAGAAAGAAAAGAAACTTGCTGTGAAAATTCATTTATATTCGTTTGATGATTTGGAATAATAGTATAATATTGTAATCAAAAAAAGGGGGGTGATTTGACAGGCTGAGAGTTGCTAATTTTTTTCAATAAAATAAATTAACGTAAGTATTTACTATGAGAGAAAACTATACAAATATTTTATGTAAAATAAGTTTAATGTAGTATTGGTATAAAGGAAAAATTTCACCTTAACAAGTACAAAATTTTGAATTAATAATCAAAGGTATCCATATTTGTAGTTGAACATGTAGTAATAATAGAGGAAAATAGAAACAAAGTTATATTTTTTTGGACTCTTCTTGTTCTCACTATATATCTCACTACCTGGATTATTCTTCTGAGCTAACTTTTCTAATTATATTAAAAAATTAACATCAATTACACAATGTGGAGCCATGATGACTGAATTATTTTGTCCTCTTTCTGAATTGAGCCTGATGGAACATGTATTATCTTTTTGAAGGTTTCCTTTTTTTTTTTTTGTAATGTAGTTCTGTCAGTCCTGGAACTATCTGTGTAGACTAGGCTGGCCTCAAAGTCACAGAGATCTGCAGATCTGCTTGCTTCTGTCTCCCAAGTGCTGGGATGCTGGGATGCTGGGATGAAAATTGTGCTCCATCTCTGGCTAGCTGGAACTTCTCCTCCTCCTTTTGGTTTTTCGAGACAGGGCATCTCTGTGTAATAGGACTGGCTGTCCTGGACTCACTTGATGGATCTGCCTGCCTTTGCCTCCTGAGTGCTGGGATTAAAAGTGTGCACCACCTCACTGGGCCTTTTTTTTTTTTTAAGTTCTTTAATGTACTAAAGAAATTATAATATTTGTTCTAATGTACTGTATATCAGTTTTAATCTTAAATTTAGAGTTTTAATAAGGTAATAAATGTAAGCAAGAGGAAAGAATAAAGAAATCCTTTTATTATTGTGTGATATGCTCAACCAGGGAAACAGGTTGCAACAAGACTCCAGGCACATGCTCAGTAAGACCCTGGCTTCACTTTGTCTTTGAAACTTACCCTAGTGTGTGAACCTTTTGAAATACAACTTTGATTTCTCTGTGTGCACTTTGATTGACTCCATGTGGTAGAGATAGGTATTTTAGTTGCCTCTGTGTGTGTGTGTGTGAGTTTGTGTGTGTGTGTGAAGTTTTAATATGTCATTAGCTCTATGGCCAATGGTGTAGTGAAATGATTTAAATAAATGTAAACTTTAAATGTGTAGCTTGGTTTCTGAGAAGGTTAGATAAACTAAGAAATATAAAATATATCAACAGACAAATGTAACATTGTATCTAGCATACACTCATATTGTAAGGCACAATAAGTGTTGTAAAATATTGAAAATGATAAAAGGGCTGATTTTTTAGAAGTTATGGAATAAAAATCACTGCCTCACTTGTACAGGGCCCATATTCCCAGTTCCCAGTATCTGTGTGATGATTCAAAACCACAACTTTTTTAAGGAGATCCCACATTCTCTTCTAGTCTACACATACATGGTACATACATAATACACTTATACACACATATATGTATGATGAGGTGGTGTTAAGCATTCTAAATATTAATTAATTGGTCCTGCTTGCTGTCTGTTACTTACATTGTCTCTGATTGGTTAAATAAAATGCTGAGGCCTGAGATTGGGCAAAGACAGAGAAAGGTGGGACTTCCTGAGATTAGAACAAGAACCCTGTGTTTACACAGAGGATTGATGCATTCCAGCCAGGAGCATGAAGAAGGAGAACACACACCATAGGTTAGAAAAAAAGAAACTCATTCCACATGGCTAGGAAAGTCAGCATAGCATGGATAATGGCAGTCCAAGGGAACGTATGTATATATGGGGTCATATTTGGGTAATAGAATCAAGAGATAGCTTAGGTGGGCCAAGATTCAGGCCAAGGCTTTTTAAAATATATGTGGTACCTGTGTGCTCATCTATTTATTTATTTATTTGTTTGTTTGTTTGTTTGTTTTTTTAATGGAAGGTTAAGGATTAACATCTGCCGAACTAATTAAATATAATATAAATACTGTTAAATAATTTAATTAATTTTTTTCTACATATGTATACAAGTGAAATTATCCTAAAATGAGAAAAACTGAAATAATTATGCAGTAAATGTTAATCAGTTACTTTTATTTTCAATTTAAAATATTTATAATATCTAATATTATTATAATATCCAATTAAATTAGGCTGAATGGAGAGAATTGTGGTAATATTTATTAATGATTAAAACTAATGCTACTAAGAAGTATGATATTTTGAAATTTTAACCAATTGCTATTATATTTAAAATCAGTAATTAATAATTACTAAAAATAATTAAAGGTTTTTCAATGATGATATGTTTTAATAAACAGAATCAATAAATATGCCATAATTTATAAAAACTGTTTTACCTCTATACCCAAGTTATACTAGTAATTGAAAATGAGATATTCAAATTAATTAAGATTAAAGTTCTCTAGAATATATTTGAGAGGAAGAAACAAAATTAAAATAGTATATAATAAGCTAATTAAACGTGCATCTATTTCAAGAAATATATATGTGTGTATATATACATACACATATAAAAACATACAGGAAATGAGTGTACATAATAGAATATTACACTACATTCAGTTTTATGGGGAAATTAGTCTCAAGGGCAGTATTATTTATGTATATTTATGTATTAGCCAGAATATTTTCATTTTTAAGTATCAACTAATTCCCTACATAAGGAATTATTGGCATTTCTACATTATACAGATTATTTGTTATATCCATATTATTAGAGAATTATTCCTCCAATTTTAATATTTTTATCAAAATTAAAATGATTGATTTATTAATATTGTTTTCTATTTGACAATATTACTTGTTTTCTTGTGTGTGTTGTTTTGAGAATTGTTTCTTTTATGTGCATGTGTGTGCATGTGTGTGTGTGTGTGTGTGTGTGTGTGTGTGTGTGTGTGTGACAAAGTCTCATTCTGTAGCCCAGCCTGGCTGGGAGTTTGCAATGATCCTCCTGCTTCAGCTTCCTGATAGCTATGAGCCAACACAATGGACTTTGCAAGTTTTTTAGAGAAGAGAGTATGAAGCAGAGTAAATGGGCAAACAAAACAAAACAAAACAACAAAACCAGCTACATCTGCGGGTTTGTTAGAATTACCAGTAGTGTAATATTATCACCTACCCTGTAAACACAACCCAGTTGTAGTTACTAGGCACATTGGTGAAGTACTCACTTGTTCCTGCTCTTCAAAATTTAAGGAGAATACAGGAAAGCATTTTTCACTTTGTTATTTTTTTGACAATTTCACCTATCAAGACAACATATTTTGTCATTTCACCACAAATTACCTTCTCCCATCTCCTTCCCACTCCAGATGAAAGTCCTCTTCTTCACAAGTCTCCTTCCTATTTCTGTGTCTTCATTTTGTATGTGTCCCATAAGTTTTATAGGTTTGCTTGCCATGTACAAAGGTAGGAGGTTGTTTAACAAACTCTGAGTAGCTACATCACTGAAGAAAATGACCCTCCCCACATCCATTAATTGTCAGTAGTCTCTCAGGTTTGGTCCCTCTCTCATCCATGATGAAATGCTGACAGGTCTTGTCTTATATGGGACTTGTGCATATAACCTCAGTTTCAACAAATTCATGAATGCAAAGGGCAAGCCCCATCAGAAGACATTATTATGCTGAAATTCCTTTATCCTCTGACTCTTACATTCTTTTTTTTTTTTTAGGTTTTCCAATTTTTTTCCTTTATTTTTTATTTCTTCAAGTTACATCTCAATCACAGTCCCCTCCCTATTCCCCCCTCCAGTTCCACCCTTCCACCATCCTCCCCCTCAACCCCCAATCCTCTTCCCTTTTTTTTTTTTTTTTTAAGTTTAAGGTATATCTTATTTCCCCCTACAGTTTCCCCTTTCAGTCAAACAAATGGCTCTTTCTCTTATAATAATAAATACAATACAAAACAACAGAGGTAATTAGGCAAACACTTATGGGGGTTATATGGCTTAATGTACATTCCCAATGACCAGTCCATACTTATTTGGTACCTGACTTTAACATTCTACTATCTAAACATCTCCATGAGTTTAAAGTTCTATATATAACTCAACATTCATACTAATTTGCAACACAATTTTAAAAGTATCTTCTTAGATCTATAACACTCTCTTGACTCCTAAACAACTCAAAATTTAATTATGAGACTCTAGCTATCTGTTCTTCAACCAACTCAGAGACCTGAGAGGGATAAATATATCTGATTTTATAGGAAGTGCAGGACCTGCAGCTTCCAAAACTAAGAAATGACATACCGGTGGCTGCCTGGACAGTTCCCATTTTCTCTCCATACATTACAGCATCGATCTTCAGTCGTTTGGCCCAGTTTCTCTGATAGACATTGATTGTAGAGCAGGGGTTATGAAGGACCTACCTACCCTGTCTTGGCAAAGCTAAGCTGTCGACTTACCTGCTTCCAGGTTTTGTCCTTTTTGGACAGCATTCTGTCTACAGTTGGAGCAAGGGGCTTTTCCTACCAAGAAATAGGCTTGCGACTAATTCAATCATCTCCCAATGGAGATTCTTCGATGCTAATCTTCTACTTGGGGTAGAATAGGGGGTGCTGTCAGGAGTTGATATGTCTTGATATAAAAAATCTAAACTTACGAAAACATCTTTGAATGCCATATTCTGCAGATCTCTTGAGGTTTTTGAAGAGGCCCTATGTGTCTCTTCTATTAGGGTACGCAGATGTTGCTTGTCTCTTAGCAGGTTTATTTCTCATTAGCTTAGAAAATAACTGTAATAGGCTGTCATAGTACCTAACAGAATGACCAGCTTGCATAACCATTAGTTTGCATTTCTTAATTATCCTAAACAGTTTATGACAATTAGTACTAAAAGGCCAAAACATCACATTTCATTTTTTTTTCTTTACCTCCTAACACTTCCATCCCATTTCTCTGGGGTGGGGTGTCCTTATATAACAGTCCCTCATCTCAGTTGAGAGGTCGTATGAGGGCCAAGAGCCCCCAATTCATTGGTGGTCTACGAGGCAGTACCATCAGTGAAAAGTGTCTCATTTCCCGGGAGAGAGAACTAAAAAACAAACAAACAAATAAGCAGACAAATAGATAAAAAAGACTAAAAAATAGAAAAAAAATTTTAAAAATATAAAAAATAAATAAATAAATAAAAATAAAAAATAAAAAGTCTATGTTCCAGTTTCAAGTTCCCTTTGGTGTGTTGGTTGTAGTATCGATACCTTCTACTGTATAGCTAAAATCCTACTATAAGTGAATAGATGCCATATGCGTCCTTCTGAGTCTGGGTTAGCTCACTCAGGATGAGCTTTTCTAGTTCCATCCATTTGGCTGCAAATTGCATAATTTCATTGTTTCTGATAGCTGAATAATATTCCATTGTGTAGATGTACCACAGTTTTTTAACCCATTCTTCGGTTGAGAGACATCTGGGTTGTTTCCAGTTTCTAGCTATTACAAATAAGGCTTCTATAAACATTGATGAGGAAACTTCCTTATGATTCCGTGAAGAGGCATTTGGGTGTATACCCAGAAGTGGTATGGCTGGGTCCTGAGGCAGAGCTATTCCAAGTTTTCTAAGATATCGCCAGACTGACCTCCATAGTGGTTGCTCAAGCCTTCATTCCCACCAGCAATGGAGTAAGGTACCCCTTTCTCCACACCCTCGCTAGCATGTGCTGTCATTTGAGCTTTTGATCTTAGCCATTCTGACAGGTGTGAGATGGAATCTCAGAGTTGTCTTGAGTTGCATTTCTCTGATGATTAAGGATGTTGAGCATTTCTTCAAGCGTCTCTCAGCCATTAGGGATTCCTCCTTTGTGAATTCTCTATTTATCTCTGTCCCCCATTTTTTGATTGGATTATTTGGTTTCGTGGCATTTAATTTCTTGAGTTCTTTGTAGATTTTGGATATTAGCCCTCTGTCAGATGTGGGGTTGGTGAAGATTTTCTCCCAGTCTGTAGGCTGCTGTTTTGTTCGAATGACAGTGTCCTTTGCCTTACAGAAGCTTTTCAGTTTCATGAGGTCCCATTTATTGATTGTCGATCTCAGTTCCTGAGCTGTTGGTGTTCTGTTCAGGAAGTTGTCACCTGTGCCAATGAGTTCGAGGGTTTCTCCCACTTGTTCTTCTAGTAGATTTAGTGTGACTTACATTCTTTTTAACCTCTTGCTATCAATACTCCCTGAGGCTTGGAGGTGGTCATAGAGATGCCCTAATTAGGTTTGCACATTCCATTATGCCTTATGCTCAGCAATTTGCATGCTGTGGTTTTCTACATTAACTGCTGACTATAGCAATAAGAAGGGTCACTATTTTAAATATTTCCAATGTTTTTAATATATCCCAGAGAATCGAAAATATAGACCTAAAATAATTTGATTCTGTGTACTGTTGAACAGAAGACAGATTGCTTTTGATTTCGCTCTGAGGTTATAAGAAATTTTATTTGATGACTATTATCATGGCTTCTTTGTTTCCTCTTCATCCAAACAGGCTAGCAGCAGATATGCTGTTTGGGTTACTAAAATGTTTTCCTTCTAATTGAATAGACACAGCCTGATCAAGAGCTTTCACAAATACATCCTAACTTCTATCATCTGAGTTTCACCAGGCCTGCCTGATGGGAATCTAAACTCAGCGTGTAACAGACAAAACAGCTGGGCCAATGTACTAGGTCACCCTTTTCCCTCCTACTTCTAACATCCATAAAAGAAGATGGTTCCCTCTTGCATTTACCTTATTTTCTCTTGGTAGGAAACTGTTTCTTACATTCTCTGTCCTCTCTTATTTCATGTATCTGCATCTTTGGTGACAACTTCGCAATATAGTAGTATCAACTGCTGATAGCATATTTAGAGAGAGAGAGAGAGAGAGAGAGAGAGAGAGAGAGAGAGAGAGACTCAAGCAACATGTTGTAATGAGATTCCAAACCTCCTGAGTAGGCTTGCTGTTTCACCTTTAACTTCAGCATTGTTGTTTATATCCTCATAATTCCTCCTGGAATGTTCTGACATGTGTTTTTGCTTTGAATCTGTATGATTTCCCCTCTGATTACCTGTTGATCTTTATCTGTTTATTGACACACATTTCAAGACTGCAATCTGGAGTGTTTCAAAGCTTTCTTCTATATGGTTTCCTGTCTCATTCATTATTTACTCAAGGAAATTCAGAGGAATCAGTATTTTAGGAATACAAAGCTTTTTTATTATGTTATTCAGAGGCGTATCTGTCATTGAACAAAGCTGAAAGACTGAATAGAAACATACAGTAGAACTTCAAAGGTCACTCTGGACATTTAGTGAAAGGCTGCTGTATTTTTCTCGATAAAAGTCTAAAGGGTATTGGGGCAATTCACAGTACTACAGGCATACTTGTCTACTAAGCCTTTGCTTTTAATTGAGGTTTAAAACCATACTGCCGTAGTTAATTTTAAGAGTCTGGAAAGCTTTTTTTTTTCAATTAACCATGCATCTTCTTTTAAAGGAAAAACCATTAAATATTTTTATGACTTCCTTCTTTGCTTTTTTGTTTTAATCTTACTCTCCAGTGGTCTACATCCTACAATCAGTGCTAGGAGGAAGAGGGCTGTGGATTAAAAAGAAAGGATTAGAGGGAGGTGTGTGGAGATACTGGGATGAGTGATGTGTTTCCTTTGAATATTTTATTTTCTTAATTGAAAAAAAAGTTAAAGGCCTGGAGACACCAGCCATTAAATCATTATTTTTTTGTATGTACAAAGCAGATCATTGAACTTGTCTGTTTATTCCTACAATCACTTACCCATTTGGGTGGAAGGAAGGACAACTGAATTCTTTATTCTTCAATTGAAGCTTCAACACACAAGGAAGCACATGGCACATGATCCACAGTGAGATCTTTTCATAAGCAAGGACACATCACAGGCCTTGTTTTCCTATTTTTTTTTCCAACTAGGAAAATGAACTAAATTTAAGATGAAATGTCTTCGGCTATAAAAATGTATTACTGTTTGTTTACAAGGTAGGCTGTGTGTTCATGGAGGCCTATCCCCTTCACTCCACTCTTTTAACTCTGTCTTTCTTATTTTCCTCCTCTCTGCCTCTTTCTCTTTTCTTCCCTCTCACCTTCCCTCTCCTTTCCTGGCACACAGGTGCATTTGCAGCAATAATATCTTCGATATATTCTATAGACTGAAAATAAATTTCCTTTTCTTTTTCTCCCTTACAAAAGCTAGTCTGATTATCTCCGTGAGTGTGGTGAGGTTTCCCAGTGGAATTATTACTACAATTTCCTTTCAGGATTAATTTTTTTCTAATCACTTGGGATCCCAAAGAATCTCACAGATGTATATATCTATTATATATGTATATTCATATTATTTGCAGTATTTCTCATGGTGAGGTATGAATTCTTCAGCATCTGAATTTTTTTACATTCAGATGTCTTGGAGAGACCTTGACTTGCAAACCTTGATGGATACACGTATGTACATATCTTGACTTTTCCTGAAGTACTCTTTATATCCTTAGCTCTTTAATCCATTTTGCTACCTAGTTGAACAAATTTAATAAAGTACCCCAGCTTACTCACATTCACATTGCTGCTAACACTTAAGAAAATAATGATCACTAATTAATTATCCTCAGTTCTTAACTAAAAATAATCTTCTTCATACAATGAAAATGTAAAAAGAAATTATCAGTTTCATTTGTTTAATTACTTCAAAATAATGTGACTTTTTCTTCTCTTTTTAACAACTCTTCCTTAAAAACATACCATGAGTTAGCTTGTATTAGACATCCTCTTAATGTTTGGATTAAAATTGATATGTTGTTTTTGAATGTGACTGAAAAATTGTAAAGATATATTCATTTTGTAGGACAATCAGCCACTGAAGTATAAGTTTTGTAATCCTTCAAATTCCACTTATTAGGTTAATTCAATTTCACGTAAAGCTATCTAATGCTATGCAACATCACTTTTATTTAGGGGGAAAAAGCCACGTGTCACCTACTCCAACTTAAAACTAAAAAGTTCATGATTTGATGCTTCTAAGTGGTCTCTTTGTTTGGTGGTTTTCCCTTACAGTCAAATGTTTATACAGGCTACTTTGGTTATTCAATTCATCCTTGCCTTTACAATTGTAAAACTGAGGGCAGAATTAGCAAAGCCTATGCTCTTATGTAAGAAGTATTCAACAGGAGAATTACAGAGACTAAATACTGACACGAAGGAAATGGAGATGTTGTGACTCAGAATTTGAGTGAAGAAGGGTGCCATCTCCGAACAAATAATTATTAATTTAATGAGATTATGGGAGCAAACAGGTGCATGGCCTCCTGCAGAATAAATAGTAAGGACTGGTGCTTTAGCCTGGGACACTGTGGCGATACTATAAAAATTAATAGAAAGCTGTTGAGAATAAACTCAAGGACCAGTGAGTGAACCTTCTGGAAAGGTTGGAGTGGGTCTATGGTACTCGGTTTGACAGTCTTTTAGAGCACACTAAGTATTTTGAACTCTGAATGCCAATTTGTTCATTTGTGTACTATATTAAGAAGGTATTTTTCTCTGAAAGTTGTTAAGATCAGTGTAATATTGGTCAAGTTTATGTAGTAAATGACAGGAAAACACACAAAGAAAAAATACTAACATTCCTGTCTTTTATCATATTTTTATAAATTATATTTATGGGAAACAATAATCTGTAAAATCACAAATACCACCTGTAGTTTTCAAAACCTTGTATTGAATATCTATAATGGTCTTACCATATTTTTAATATATGCTAAAGAATATGTAAAATATATAAAGATATGTACAAGAATAAAGACTGTGTGCCTCCCACCTCCATGAGAGTGTGTAGAAATGTAATAAAGTTTACACCTGGGATTGCAATGAATAGGACCACTAAAATTAAATAAAATTTCATAAGGTTATGGAAGGGAAAGTGTGGGAACCATGTAAACATCTGGAACATGATCTAACAATAATATTCAACCCTCTGTATTGAAGAAATGAAAATATTTCTTGTAGTTCATTAAGATAGAATAAGGGGCATACAAATGTTACAGGTGTTCAGAGCAACACATTTCATCTTCCTTGCTAGCCTTCCCCTTATATGTTTGCATTTTGAATTTATATGCCTGATTTTAAATGAAAGTATGGTGCTGGTATTTGCTTATTCACCAAGCACCAAGAATAACATTTCTGGTGCATTCTCACAATGTGCTTTTACATTTTTATATGGAACTTCTTTCAGTAAGCTCATATATATTAGAGGAGCCACATAGTCTAATTATTTTTGGTCATCTGGATGTAATTAAAAGTTTATAATTATAGTAACATATTATTTAAGATAAAACAATACTTTACTTGCTATCATTTTCTACAATTGGGCTATGATAATTATAGATTGAATGCCAGTAACTATATCTTTTCTGAATTAAATCTATTATTTATAGCAGACATTGGGAAACAACAGAACACAAGGAATATTTAACAATGAGAAAATCTGCATGAATAGATTGGATTCTCTTGATCCTCTCTCAAGAAAAGTAGAATCAAATTTTTTAACAGGATAAGATAATCAGGGGCAAGAGAAACTGTGAATAAAAAATCCATATGAGATACAAGTATTTTGAATATCTTTCTTGTATGTTGAGAAAGGGAAATATTTCACTAAATTATGTAAATGCTATTGGTGTCTTAAAACATTTATTTACTTATTTCTTCTTTTTATTTTAAAGCAACTTTTTATTTATCATTTATATTTATGTACTAGTTTAACCCAATAACAAATTGTGATAATATATCTATATAATTAAAATTTAAAAGTTTTTATAAAATGTTGTCTCTTCCTATTCAAATTTCATTAAATATTTACAACACACTTCATCTGTCTTGAATTGGAAACAGTAAAAATTCTTGCACAAAATAATTTATGCAATGCAAAATGAGAACTTTTTTTTTACTTCATTAAAAACATAATTGTATGTGTGTGTTTTCTTTTTTCTTTTCTGTTTCTTATGTGAGAGAGTCTATCGTGTGACCTAGGTTGGTCTGGAACTTATCCCCCTATTTCCACACCTCATGAACTAGAGAACCATGCACTACCATTCCCAGTAAATGCAATGCCAGGGATCAAGCCAGGACCACGCCCGTGCTAGGCCAGTACTCTACTAACTAAACCACACTGTAGTCCCTGAAACACAATTGTAATATATCCACCTTTTAAAGACTACAAAGTGCATCGCTCTGAAGGTGTTAATCATTCGTTATTTCCTATAAGCAAAAGAATGACCGGGAAAAGGAAATTGAAAATAATTGACCACATATATTTTCTTCTTTGCTGTTTTGAGGTAGAAAATTGATATATCAAAAAATGTCCTTGATGTATCAGTAAGCCTAATACTATTTAGAAGATCATAGGAACTTCAATTTTAGCTTCAGTCTCATACCTGATTAAGTTTGTTTCCTGTACTTCAGATATGTATATATATATGCAATCTACTTTAAACACATCTCTGTGTATATATCACATCCCCATAGTGAAAATAGCATTTTTATCTCAGAGAAAACATTAACACGTTTTCTTTGTGATCAGTGAAAAAGAATCGGTATTACACATGCCTCTAATAAAATACAAATGTATAACTGCTGTTCTCTTTTGTCATGCATCCAATAAGTTGAAATTTTCACAAGACATACCACCTGAATTTTTTTTAAAATAAAAATTCCAAAAATTTCAATAATCATGCATCCAAGGAAGATATATGATTGAGTAATAGCTGAGAGGTATCAAACCTGATCAATCACTAGGGAAATGAATATCAGAACCAAAATAAAATACTAGCACATGTGCTTGTCAGGGTGACAGATGTCCAAAGACAGATAATTAGGAGATTGGAAACAATAGAGAAAACTCGGAGACATCACATATTGTGATAGGAATGGAAGATACTTTCCTCAAAATTGAAAAGGTAGTTACCATGTGATCCAGCATTTCCATCCCTAGGAATGCACCAGAAATATAAAAAAAAAAAACATATGTAGGTGCAAGATCATACCAACGAATATTCTCAGCAAAATTCACAACTCCAAAAGTGGACAAAACTCTTCCAACTGATGGATGGATCAATGAAATATTATAGTTTTTTATGATAAAATGTTATTGGGTAATAAAAGAATGATGAAATAAGCATGCAATAACACAGAAAGCCTTCAAACTGTGAAGTGATGCCAGGCGTAAGGCCACCATCTTCCCTGTCGCTCACAGTACTTGTCTGTAGTAGGCCTGCGTGTAGAGGAAGGCCAGCAGTCATCTCTGCCTTTGGAGTGGCAAACAGCAAGTGGGAGGTGCGAGGGATAAGCTGTGACCGCTTTAAGATAAAAGCAAACTTTGGATAAAAGAAAATGTCATAATATTGTTTTATTGCTAGTTTCGAACTTTATAATAAGTGATAATCATTACCTGTCATTCACATCAGTGATGGATCATACACACAAATGCTTGCCTGTAATATTGTGATGGGGGTTACAAGTTCCTACCATCTAGACACCTCGTGGTCATCCTAGTGTCATGGCACATTTCTCATGTGTGTGCAGCTAATTAGCATACTTAACATGTATGCAGCATACTGTTTGATAATGACGATAACATACATACAAAGCCAGGTTATGCTGACAACATAGCTCTTTTCAGAGGGACAGCTGAATGCTCTCAGAAGGCATCTGGCTTCCCTCATAGGACTAGTACTAGGAAGGGGAGAATAGCCAAGTCTCTTTCATAACCAACCTCAAACATACAGTGTTCACTTCTACAGAATCTTCATTCCTACAGGTGAGCTCCTTTGACTGCGGAGAGATATTACAAGTCTCCAGATAGGATTAGTTTTATTTTTAGTTACTCTTCTGCGTATATGTGCACCTGAATTCAGTCATGTACCTTAGAGGACAGAAAAGCATGAATCTAGAGTAACAGGCCATTGTTAAACATGTAATGTGGGCTCTGGGAACCAAACTAGGTTGGCTCCTCTGCAAGAGCTCTATATGTTCTTAACCATTCAGTCACCTCTCTAGCCCACCACCTATGAACGCATATTTATGAAGTATGATCTGAATCATGATGATTACCTTGACCTTGAGACGTAAACTCCTCTGTATATTAACAATACCTTCTTTAAGTCATAATTTTTAAATTTATTTTTCAGAAGGTGTTGATTGCATCATGCTGTACTCACCAGAAAGAGATCCCAGCTTCCTAACAAATTTCACAAAGGCCTTTTAAGGTAGCTGAGTTGGGCAGATCATTATTAACTTTAAGGGTTGTTTTAATTGGACAAGATAACAAGGTCACTTAAGACAGTTGTTTCTGATTTTCAGTGCTCTAACAAAAACAATTATTTATCAGGGATTATTTACATACCATCCCCTGTGGTTTGTAGGTTGAAAAGCTGCTGGCATTTGCATTTTTATTGTGTATGCTTTTTTTTTGGTACTTGAATGCAGTTTATAGTAATGGAATACATAGAATCAAAGGTACCTGGGGTATACATGTCCATCACCTTAACTCCTTTTCTTCTTTAATGATGTTAACACAGTAAGGATAGTATACTTGCACATGTTTAACTAAGTTAGGAAGCACATAACTTCACATGGCTTCTCCTATTTCCTCCTGCTATTTTTTATACATTGAAGAGAACCAATCACATTGCCTCCTATATTGCCATTTAACTGGTTAGTTTTTGTCAGTTTCACACAAGCTAGAATTAGTTGGAAAGCAGGACCCTTAACAGAGGAATGGCCTCCATCAGATTGGCCTGTGGGTTTGTCTGTGAAGAATTTCCTAGATTAATGCCTGATGAGGGAGGTCCTAACCAAGTGTCACCACTGGGCAGGTGGCTCTGGGGTATATAAGAAAGTAGACTGGAAAAGCCGTGGAGAACACGCCAGTGAGCAGCATTCTGCTATGGTCTATACTTCAGCTTCTGCCTCCAGGTTCCTATTTGATTCCTACCCTCACTTCCCATACTGGAGGACAGTGGTGTGGACCTATGAGGAAAAGCAAAAAGAATCCTTCCCTCTTTCAAGTTGTTTTGGTACGGTGTTTTATCACAGCAACTAGAAATAACCTAGGACACCAGCCAAGCTTTTCTTTTGTGCTTATTCTCTATCATTTTATTAGATTTAGGTGATTAGTTTGCCCTGTGATGTACACGGAAGCTTTTGGTTGTTTGTGTATGTCTGGAGTAGAGGGTTGAGGCTTTTCCCGAGGCATGTATAAACCTAGTGGAATGTCTGCTAAGTTAGAGATCCAGTAAATGTGAATAGTTTACTTACATTTTAAAAGGGTGCACTCTTTCAATGTGTGACATTATTGAGCCCTTGTATTCCTAGCTTGACAGATGGCTTGTGTTTTGTTACCTTCATTAGTGAGGAAGCCTTATTAAAGACCTAATGATAAAATGTAAAATGTTTAAAAAATTATGTCTTTTGACTTATATTTACTAACCTTGGTTCCCCTTGGGTGTTTGGGAACCTTTGCTATGATCCTAAGTTCACTACTCAAACGTTTCTTTGACCTCATATTAAGAGTATTCATGAATCTTCAAATATTCTTTTCTCTATGAGATGTTATATTGAATTAAAAACAAAACTACTTATGTTAGGAGCATAAAAACTTGGACAAATATTGTAAACAGCTACATAGACATCTATTACTCCTGTCTTTTCCAATATCTCCTTTGGCTCTCTCGCAACATACTTAACCAATATTCTTTAAGATATATATTTTTTCTTCTACCATATATTAGTTTGGCTTGCTAACGTACTTCTAACTACAAAGTAATAGAACAGATGTGCCTTCAATTGTTTTGTATTGAGAATTGCAGAAATCATCAGCATGAGTAAGTGTCAAATATTAGTTAAACCTTACTAAGTTGTTTGGGTTACAACAGCCTCAGTCATTCTCTTAGAATTATCATGATCAGCTCCTGAATCACCTTTAGATGCTAATGGAAATAAAGCCTGTAGAGATAATACCTAGTTCCAAAACTGGTCAGATTCCAAGAGCCTATTATTAACCTATGTGAATAATAGAATCATTTTAAGGGCCAGAGATATTGTTCAGTAGGTAAGTGATGCTTGATGATTCCATTTTAAATCTTGTTCCTGTACCCATTTATCTAATTTTGTTCCAAATGCTGAGTTCAGGGGTTTACTAAACACAATTCTTAATACTTTAAATAATTTATTTTTTTATTTCTTCAAGTTACATCTCAATCACAATCCCCTCCCTACTCCCCCCTCCAGTCCTACCCTCCCACCCTAGTCCCTCTCAATGTCCCATCCTCTCCCCCCCCCTTTTTAAGTTTAATGTATATCTTTTTAGTTCAACAGCTCCCCCTTTCAGTCCAACAAATGGTTCTTTCTCTTATAACAATAATACAATACAAAACAACAGAAATAAATAGGCCACAATTATGAGAGTTATATGGCTTAGCATACATTCCCAATGTCCAGTCCATATGTATTTGGCACAGGATTCTTCTTGATTCCTAAACAACTCAAAATTTAACTATGAGACTCTAGCTATCTATTCTTCAACCACCTCAGAGACCTGAGAGGGATTAATATAATTCTTAATACTTTTAAACTCTAAAAGGTATAAGAATTCACAAATAAAAAAATTATAAAAATTCTAAAGACTTGGTTTATATCTTATCACCTAGAAGAAGATATAACATGAAGTAATAAATACATATTTAGAAAAAAGATCTTCAATTGCGTAAATGGCCCATTTTATCTATATAGAACGACAATTATTAAAGATCTAATTTCTATGAGGAAGAAGAAAATATACTATCAAATATAACAAGAATGGGATTACAACCATGGCTAGCACATCACTTCTAGAAATTATCCAGGTATTTTTCTTAATAATTGCTCCCCTTGTTGAGGATCAAACCCAGGTCCCCCACACAGGACAAATTCTCAGGAACTGAGCCAAGTCCCAGATGCACTAATCTTTTCAGCATTAAGCTGGAAATCAGTGGCTGCAAGTGTTGTAGAAGTCATATCTAGATATGATAGGTTCTCTGAGCCTTCCCTGGTAAGAAAGACGGGAGGCATTTCCTGAGGTTACCCAGTAACAACTTTATCAAGGAAAGCGAGAGAATAATCAGTGACTTAAAACTAAATCATTTAGGAAGAAGCTGACATTAGTGAGTCAAACAAAATGAATGTGATAATTGGTAAGGGACACACAGTTTATCAAATCTTAGACACCATCAATTCTAAGACATTATTTTAGGTGCCAGTCAGAAAGAAAATATGTCTTCAATTATGGTATGTCAGCCTAATAATAAGACACACTCATTTCTAAGATGTTATAGTGAGAAATTATATAAAGGATTCAGGAGATGTATTATTACCTTACTTTCTGTAACAAATGCTCTGAAAATGTGTAAGAATAGCAGCTTCCACAATGGTATAGAATCAGAGTTTGATACAAACTCTGTTGGTAAACATTTTGTTACATATTATTGTCCCAAAGTACTATGTTTTCTCTCTCTCTGTGTGTGTGTGTGTCTGTGTGTGTGTTTGATGATATTTTAAATTTCCTTTCCCCTTTGTCCAAATTCTCAGATTCTTAGTCAATATATATCTGTGCTTATTATCATGTCTCATATGTCATATATAATCCATACAATATTGAAATTAATTACACAGTGCCTAACATCAAGATATCATCCTAGCAATGAAAATCTGTGCGGGGGTGCAAAAAATGTGCTCTACAGAGTGGATGGTGAAGGCCATCATCATATGTAAGAGGGAGGATCAACACTAAGGTGTTAGCACAAATGAAAAGTTCTCTTATCAGTTCTGGAATGAACATCATTTGAACAAAGGACAGACCCAAGAAACAGAAGGAAAAATGTCTGTACACATGTTCTCCATTATTTTAACCAATGTCTAAATGAGTTATAGTCACCAGTACATATGTTCTCCATTATTTTAACCAATCTCTAGATGAGTTGTAGTACCTAATAAATGAGGGCATACTTATAAACTATTTAATTGTTATGATATTAATATCTCTACTTCCCTTCCAACCCCCCAACTCAAAGTACAGGAGAAAAAAAGGTTAGTAGAGACAGAAGGTATAGACCTCTTTAGATGTAGTTCTTTGTGGCAATTTTTCAGGATTCCAACAGTCTATTAAAAGTCATACACAGGAGCATGTTCCAGTAGGAACGGGGAACACAACCAACCAGGAAACCAGTATCAGTTCTGGGGAGCACCAGCCAGGACAGCCAAAGCAACAGCCCGCATTTGGGTCTGGGATCTCAGCCTGATCTGGGCTGTGATCCTTAGCTTCAAAGGCAGCAGGAAGTCTCAGCAGAAGCAAGTCTCAAAGCATTATCAGGTGTTTTTTCTAAGCAAACCGTCGATGACAAGCAAAGCTAAGTAAAAAGTGATGCTTCTCTGTCATTTAGGTTCTCTTTATACCCTCTTCTTTTAAAACAAATATTCATTCGTTACTTCAAGTTACATCTCCCTCACACTGCCTCCCAGCACCCTTCTTGGTCCCACCCTCCCACCCTCTACCCCTTCTCTCACCTATCCTTCTACTCCTGTGTGGGCTGCACATCTCAACCTCCCTCAGTTCATCAGTCTTATGAGGGCTAAGAGCTTCCTCTGACACTGAGGACCTGCATGGCAGCTCCGCTAGGGCAAAGTGTCCTACTAGGTAACAAATTCCATGTTCCTGTTACTTTTGGTCTGTTAGTTGTAGGGTAGTTATCATGTACTAAATGGCTAAAATCCAGTTAAAAGTAAATAGATGACATGTGCATCTTTCTGGGTCCGGTACTGGTCTAGAAACTGACCAGCTGGTCAATGAGTCCAGTTGGTCAATGGAATAGAATCGAAGACCCAGAAATAAACCCACACACCTATCGTCACTTCATTTTTGACAAAGAAGCCAAAACTGTACAGTGGAAAAAGGACAGCATCTTCAACAAATGGTGTGGTCTAATTGGATGTTGACACATAAAAGAATGCAAGTAGACCCATACTTATCACCTTGCACAAAACTTAAGTCCAAGTGGATCAAATACCTTAACATAAAGCTGGACACTAAATCTAATAGAAGAGAAAGTGGGGGAAAACCTCAAACGTTTTGACACAGGTGACAACTTCCTGAACAGAACATCAGCAGCTCAAGCTCTAAGACCAACAATTTTTATACCCTCTTAAAAGTTTGCACAAGGATGTTTTCCAAGTGGCCAACATCACTCCCGCTACATGAGGTACTTTCCTTTGATCAAGATCATGCCCTCCCCAAGGAGTCTGTCCACCAAGGATGATTTCCAACAAAAAGCATGTTTCCCACACATGGCAGTTTCCACCTGGCGAAACATCATGTGCTCATCTATCCGGATGTTCCTCATGTGCCTCTCAAGAGTCTGTTTTTCAGCAGTGCACAAAGCACCCTTATATCCCACACTTGAGACCAAAACAAAAAATCAAAGTCATACAACAATACGATGTCCTCAAAAAAATCAAGACTTTCACCACAAATATACCATAAATTTTATGTAAATAAGTATCAAGATGCACTGTACATGAAAAAATGGTAAGGTCGTTATTTTGCATATATCTGATGAAGATTAAGTTTAAAAAATATATTCCTTCTGCAGTTGTTTGAACTGCTGATGTAGAATCTGTAGTTATAAACCTCTTATGTAGAGACAATTGTACATCTTTGCCAATAGAAAATCCCCAATAAGGAAGAAAGATGAAGATGATGATACTATAAATGATGATTGCAGATGTTTCTTTGGAAGTTCAGCTATTGTGCTCCTCCTTTACTGGCCCCCAACAATTTTTATAACTCAATATCTTGAAAAAAGTTGAATAGAGAACTAAAATTGTACATAAATATACACAATTATACACTGATTCACATCCTAAAAAAAAAAAAACTCAAAATCTGGAAAATAAACTATAAAGTGACTGAGTTTAAATCCCTGTATAGGAGCTGGAGAGATGGTTCAGATACAAGAGTACTTGATGCTCAGTCACTAGAACTGGTTTGTAGATCCTAGTACCCACAGCACAAGTTTGGCCACTCACACATGCCTGTACCTCCAGCTCCGATGTGGATAGAGACAGAATGACCGCTAGAGATTTCTGGCCTTAATCTAGCAGAGAAACATTTAAGCTTAAGGAGAAGTTGTGCCTCAAAGGAAAAGAGGGACACACAATGCCCTCTCCTGGACTCTACATGAACTCACATGTGCATGAATATTCAAACATGAAGACACAAATACATATTTACATATACACAGAGAGAGAAAATGTAATTTTAAAAACTCCTGTATATACCACTTATCATAGAAAATTTAAGGCAATAGACTTTAACATACTTCATTGGCTCACCTCAATAGTGAAAGAAAATCCATAACTCTTATAATTAATCTAAGATATAATTTAAGTAACATGTACACCATGTACAATACATTTCAGATGATTAACCTATACTGACAACATGTAGGTAGGCAAGATCACTTTCAGTTTTCTTTAAACACCACAGAAACCTTGATACTCATTTATCTAATTGAATGTTTCTCTTAAACAACAAACATCAACATCAATCAAAATCTATATTATATTCTAAAATAACAGAAGCATTCTGCCATGTTTTCTTTATAAAGATTTATAAATAGAAGCTTACGTTTAATTTAGTGTAATTCCTGGTAATTTAATCACTATTTATAATGTACTCTTTTAGACAAATTTTTTTATCCTAACTCCTAATAATCTGTTAATAGTTCAGGCTTTGGAGCACAGCCCATCTGCAACTTGGAGTACTCCCATTCAATATAAAAGTGGAGGTTATTAGATATTAATTTATCCATACCTTTTGATTGCATAGTCTGAGGTTTTAGTCCATGAGTTACAGGCTTTCTATAATTAAATGATACTAACAGAATAGTATAATAAAGAGGCCTCCACTGTGAGAACTGAATCAGCTGAAGAGTAATGACTGTCTTGTTTTTGTGGATATAATGGGTTAAATTTTCTTTTTCTTATATAATAATAGGTCAAACAAAGCAGTGTAGTAGAAGGCACGCTAACCTCCTACTTGAAGCATAAATGATTAGCACTAAGTAATCAATCATGATACAGTCACTAAAGACATCAGAGGACACTTCCACTTTTCCTTCTGAAGTTTCCAATTATATCTGAATATAATAAACATGAAACATCTTCAATCTAAGGAATGAGAAAAACACAGGCATTTACATTGAACATTTAATACTTGTTCTTGGAGAATGCATATACATATATATATATTTATATATATATATATATATGGTGTGTGTGTGTGTGTGTGTGTGTGTGTGTGAAGGAATTGTTTCATGAAGAATTCCTAGATCTTGAGTGGTCAATGAGAAGAGTCTTGGACTGAAAGTTATTAGATAAGATTTACTCTGGATTTTTCAAGCATCCTTAAAGAAATGAATAAACCTAAAATTATCATTCTAAACTTCAGGAATAGTCTAACTAGATCTTATGCCTTGTCAACTGTGCAGTGTTAATACTTCATTTTAAAAAAAAATGGTGGAAAATTCCCACAATTGTCCTTATTTCTTGTTTCTATAAAGAACACTTATTTTTCTTCATACTGTTGTTAGGTTTACCATGAATTTCTACTAATAGAGCATTTAAAATTATTATTATTATTATATCTCAATTTTAACACTATCAATTAATTTTGCTACTTAGCAATCTATCATTGTACAAGATAAAGTATTTTTATTACTCATGTTAATACATAATAATAGATAGGAAATAAAACCTGATGTTTTCTTGATGCTTTGCTGTTTATCAGTTAAACAGTTTTAAGAATTTAGCATGAAATTCCAAGTGTAACAACAAGGAATCATCAGAAGTAATGGTTGTTACTATCGACAGTTTAAAGATGTAAATGACTGAGGGTTAAATGTAAGACTATAAGTCTCAGCATAGCCAGATAGGAAATTTTAGAGGCTAGGCAGTATTAGTACAGCATCTGGGCTCTTAGTATCCTGTAACAAAAATTTGATAAATGCATACTTTACTGTCCAAAATTATCCAGAGACTATTTTAAGTTAATGCAAACATGACCACTACGATCTTTTATGTGTTAGATTGAGTTAAAAACAAAACTATTCATGTTTGGAACACAAAAAACTTGGACAAGTATAGTCAACAACCACAGAGACAAGTCTTTGATAAGTGGCTCAATGTTTATTATTCAGAGCTGCATTTTCAACTCACACTCAGCTGAGCTAGTCTACAGCTGGCCTAGTAGCAACATCTATCCCTTTCTGACTTTCCCAGTTATTCCTTTGGCTGACTCTTAGCACTATAGATGAGACCTGGTCCTTCTCAATGGCGTCAGTGTGAAAGCATAGCAATCTATGCGGCAGGTATTCATAGCCTAGAACACATACCAGGTTTCCAGATCACAGGAGTGACTTTTATTAAGTTTCAATCTTCGAGTTTCCTCTTACATAGCAGCTGTTTCATATTTAAAAGTAGCACCTGTTAGATCACAGTTTCTTGCCAATGTGGCTATGTAGGAAATCCTACCCTTTAGGAGACACTTAACACATCCTCTGTAATGTCATGTTCCTGATCATTGGGTATTGAATGAACTGGGAAGTAGAAATGAATGGGAGAAGAGAGATTTTTCCTGCCTTAGGTCAAAAGAGTTTAAGATCACCATATTTCAGCGATAGAGCACAATGCTTAACAAATGTCACCTGCACCTATCTGTGACTTTGCCCATCATTTCTACAGACAACTCATCCTGACCATCAATACAGGAAATTCAACTGTGCACAAATGCAGTTCCTCTGTCTCATGACTTGGAGCCATTCTCACATCTTCATATGTTTTTGTCCCAGCAAAAAGTTTACATGCACCAAGGGTAGGGATAATATTCTATAATTTTTACTCATATTTGACAATACGAATAAAAAGTCATATGGCATATGAGTAAAACAGCATTTCACAATATGAGACAATACTATAAGTTCTAACTATATCTTTAAATATGGTAATGGAAATAGAGCAATAAAATTAATATTAATACTAAGAACAAAAATGAATGATGGTATACCAGTGTATTAAGAACAAGTAAATAATGAAATCACTATTATCCAGTCAACTCTATCCAGGCAAATCTTCTTTTGACCAGAAACAAAATATTCTCCTCTAGAATATTGCTTTTCAATTATTATTATTATTATTTTATTATTTTTAATGTTTATTTATTAATTCAGGTTACATCTCCATCACGGTCTCACCCTCCCATCCTCAACCCACATCACGCATCACTTCCATCCCACTCCTCCATAATGGAGTGTCCCTACATATCAGCCCCCCTTCCCAGTTCAGTAGTCATAAGAGGGCCGTGAGCTTCCTTATACACTGGAGGCCTACAAGGCAGCACCACTAGGGCAAAGTGTCTCATTGGCAGATAACAAAGTCTATGTTCCTGTTCCCTTTGGTGCATTGGCTGTAGTATAGTTATCCTGTATTATATGGCTAAAATCCAATTATAAGTGAATAGATGACAAGTGCATCCTTCTGAACCTGGGTTAGCTCACTCAGGATGAGCTTCTCTAGTTCCATCCATTTGGCTGCAAATTGCATGATTTCGTTGTTTCTGATGGCTGAGTAGTGTTCCATTGTGTAGATGTACCACAGGTTTTTTTTTTTGTTGTTGTTGTTGTTTGTTTGTTTTATCCATTTCTTGGTTGAGGGACATCTAGGTTGTTTACCGTTTCTAGCTATTACAAATAAGGCTGCTATGAAGATAGATGAGGATATGTCCTTTTGGTGTGGTGAGGAATCATATGGGTGGATACCCAGAAGTGGTAGAGCTGAGAATTGAGGTAGGGCTATTACAAGTTTTCTAACATATCACCAGACTGATTTCCATAGTGGTTGTACAAGCTTGCATCCCCACCAGCAATAGGGGGAGGGTTCCCCTTTCTCCACACCCTCACCAGCATGTGCTGTAATTGAGTTTTTGAGCTTAGCTATTCTGACAGTTGTGAGATGGAATCTCAGAGTCATCTTGAGTTGCATTTCTCTGATGATTAAGGATGCTGAGCACCTCTTCAAGTGTCTCTCAGCCATTAGGGATTCCTCCTTTGTGAATTTTCTATTTAGCTCTATTTCCCATTTTTTTTGATTGGATTATTTGGTTTCCTGGCACTTAATTTCTTGAGTTCTTTGTAAATTTTGGATATTAGCCCTCTGTCAGATGTGGGGTTGGTGAAGATTTTTTTTCCCAATCTGTAGGCATGTGTTTTATTCAAATGACAGTGCCTTTGCCTTATAGAAGCTTTTCAATTTCATGAGTTGGTCTTAGATCCTGAGTTGTTGGTGTTCTGTTCAGGAAGTTGTCACCTGTGCCAATGAGTTCACGGGTTTTCCCCACTTTCTCTTCTAATAAATTTAGTGTGTCTGGCCTTATTTATCATCTCCTTGAAGGAAGCAAGATAGACTGAATTCAGAGTTTCACAGATATGAATGCTTCTCAAGAGCATATACAGATGCCAAGCCTGTCCTTCATCATGGACAATTATGGAAACTTCTCACAGACCAAGCTCCTAGCTACCTGAGAGACTTCATCAAATGACTAGGCTTTAGGAACTATGGTAGTAAACTCTTCACAGTTAACCAGGTAGAGTGAGTCACAGAAGGAAAGTCTGCTTTTTTTGGTAGGAGGGGCGGCATAACTGAGTAGAATTGTAAACTCTGCTCTTCCTTTTAAAGTAACATGCTGATGTTTGCCTGATTTTTCCATTAAACATCTTTGTCAGCCTCCTGAATCCCATTTCATTCTACTTGAGTGGATGTTCTTTACTTGTACTATCTGTGCTCACAGAAGCTAAATTAAACAAGTTATATGGCAGAAGTCTGAGGGTTATTTGGGAAAATATCAAGTGTTTCCCATGACCTCTTCATTACAAGCCTATGAAAGCCTTTGATATGGTGAGATGTGAGCCAGCTGAAAACTGCAAATTAATTAATTAATATAGTTATTAGTAAGTACAAACTGTAATATTAGGCCAGCAGAGTGGCCGATGGAGTAGCTGGCGGCTTGGCAGAGGAGCAGGTGGCCTGGCCTGAGTGCCTTCACCGGTTGCCTAACTTATTCTGGAGAAAGAGCCCCAGGACCAAAGGTGGCCTACACCACCTATAACCTAAACTCTGTTAATTAATATAAATTGTTATATTAGGCCGGTAGAATTACCGGCGGCTTGGTGGGAGATTCGCCTGGGCTCAAGGGGAGTCTGGGAATCCAACAGCCCGGGACTGCTTGGACTGAGGGCCTACAAGCCGCCGCAATCTTTTCCCCAATAATTAAACACACCAAGACCTTTTAATATTTTAATGCTTAGCCCTTAGCTGGGCAGACTCTCAATTAGCCACTCTAAGTTAACCCCAAACCAACATGTGCCTGTGAGTACCTTCCAGACTTCTCCAGACGTCTGTCTCCTTCTGTGTCTCTCGGCGGAAAAAGGGGAGAGAGTCTGTGTGTGTGCAATTCCTGCTGATCTGAGGAAGTCCCACCTTCCTGTACTCTTTCTGCCCAGCTAATTGGCCATAAGCAACTTTTATTAACCAATCAAGAGAATGCCTCAGAAGGGGCGGTAACCAGATCTCAGCATTGAATTCAATGTATCAGAAACAATATCAGACCTTCTCTCAACAACCAGCCGTTTAATTGGTCCATAGGATCACTTCTTTTTTTCCTCTTTGTCCAAAGGCTATCACTAAGGGCAACAGTACTGGAGCCCTACTTTTGGTAATGTGAACAAATATTCTTTAAGAATGAAATTTTGCTCCACTGACAAAAGGTATGATAGTGCCAAGACTTCCCCTTGAACTGTCTGACACTTTGTACAAAAGACAAATCTGTTAAAAAATAATATTTTTTACATACTTGAAATTCTCTCCCAACAGTTTAAAAAGTGCCAAAGAATGATATATCAAATTGAGAGAGAACAGGTAGCCTAATAAGCCTTATGAGAATGCAATTTCTCAAAAACAAAAAAAATGTAGTTTTCTAAAATTGAAGAACATTATTCCTTCAAAAAAAATGTAGTTTTCTAAAATTGAAGAACATTATTCCTTCAAAGAAAATGTCTTAGTGTCCTTAAAAAAATCAGTCACTGTTAAAATCAAAATGTGTCATTTTATCAAAGTAACCATGTATTTGTCAATTTTGTAATTGCCTTGGTTGGGTCATGCCATTTGGTACATGTGGGGAATTTTTGCTACTTGGCATCCTGATCAGTGTTTAATAAATTCCACAAATTAAGAATTGTAAATAATAAATGATGGAGAACTTGCAAAGTCAATATTTAGTTTCATGTAATCTTGGGGAAACTGACACTATACACACACAATTGGTGTGAATTTGAAGAAATCAATATCTTTAGCAAGGAAAGTTGAAAGAAATACTAAGTATATGAAGATTTTAAAAGTCACAAGACTGCACACAGGCATTTACCTTATATGACTAAGGTATGGACTCATCATAAGATATGATATTAACTCATCTAAGTATATGTCACCAAAAAGCCAAGAAAGAGTCCACTGGTGTCTTGATAGAATTGGGCAATATCTAAAGAATGGTACTACCATGGCTATTTCAATATGGACATTCAGATATCAAAGGATATGAAATAATAATAGGTTGTTACATAGATTGGTGAGTAAGAGGAAATAAATAATTATTGACTTTGGAAACAAGGTGTTTGGAGAAATACATTATGGTTTGTTGAGTACAAACACTTGAAAATGGTGATTTTGTCAAATTTTAGACTACAATTTATGTTCCTTCTGAAAAAAGCCTAACACATCCAGCTTAAGCTTTATTGAATCTCCAAAATAATTTCTCATTCAAAACAGTTTTCTAATACCTGATTTCCCTGGAAGCACAAAATTAGCATCTATTTAAATATGGCTTGTGTGGTTGTGGCTTTAAATGGAAAGTTGTTAAAAATTAGAATCACCTGAGTTGGAAGTGTCACCTGAAGATTTGAGTCCTTTAATGGCCATGGGAAGGCCCACCTCTGGTGTCATGCCACCTGCTGGTCACAGCTCAGATCATACAGACGGAAGAAAGATGGTTCTCTGGTAGGTTTCTGGAAATCTGCCTTGGTGTCCAGTTGATTGACTCAGTTGCTGATACTGATTCCTTCCCTAATAACAGAATCAAAATTTCAGGCTTGCATCATTGACTATAGAGAGCAGTTTTCCAGGAAACTTTCATGTTTTCAGTGCCAGGTTGGTACTGCAGAGACACTCAGCCTCCTGGACTGGTCAACCAACATATTGTGACCCTCTCAAATAGGAGCCAGCCACCATGTGACTACTCTTAATGTTGAGGCACCGAGCTCAAGCATGGAGGAACTAACAGGTTCTCAGCTTCTCAAGTTTGAGATTCCTGTTGCTACTATTTTAAGATCAAATAATGAATTCCTTATATATGTACTTATACACACATATAAATATGCATGTATCTATGTGTATATATTCATCCTACCTATTCTGCTTCTCCCGGAGAACAGACTAATTCAGCATATTTGACTACTGTGTTTTACAAGCTAACTACCCAGAACACTAGTCCAAATTAGAAAAAACAATTAAAAAAAATTTAATAAAGCCTCAAATGAGCACAGAGGAACCAAAGGTCAAATGAAAACATTGCATCTACAATTAACGGCATTATTATTAACATGAACAACTCAGGTCATTATTTTAGGTGCTACAGAAATTTGTACAACAGATATTTGTTTGAATTACACCAGGTTGTTTGGGTTGTAGGAGTCCATACTGAAGTGTGTAAATCTGTTCCTTCTCAAAGTTATATGTCTCTTTTGTTCCCACCCAGAGCTTTTTTTTTTGAGAGTCAATTTTTTTTTTATTTTTAAGGTTTTTTAAATTTATTTTTTATTTCTTCAAGTTACATTTCAACCACAATCCCCTCCCTACTCCCCCCTCCAGTCCCACCCTCCCACCCTCTTCCCCCTCAACCCCCCATCCTCTTCCCTTTTTTTAAATTTTAAGGTATATCTTCCCCCCCCCCAACAGCTCCCCCTTTCAGTCCAACAAATGGTTCTTTCTCTTATAACAATAAATACAATACAAAACAACAGAAATAAATAGGCCACAATTATGAGAGTTATATGGCTTAGCATACATTTCCAATGTCTAGTCCATATGTATTTGGCTCCTGACTTTAACATTCTACTATCTAACCATCTCCATGAGTTGAAGGTTCTATATCTAACTCAGCTTTCATACTAACTTGCATCACAATTTTAAAAACATTTTCTTAGATCCAGAACACCCTTTTGATTCCTAAACAACTCAAAATTTAACTATGAGACTCTAGCTATCTATTCTTCAACCACCTCAGAGACCTGAGAGGGATAAGTATATCTGATTATATAGGAAGTTCAGGGCCCGCTGCTTCCAAAACTAAGAAAGACATACCAGTGTCTGCCTGGACACTTCCCATTTTCTCTCCATACATTACAGCATCAATCTTCAGTCATTTGGCCCCGTTTCTCTGACAGACATTGATTGTGGGGCAGGAATTATGAAGGACTTTCCCACCCTGTCTTGGCAGAGGTAGGCCATCGACTTACCTGCTTCCAAGTTTTGTCCTTTTTGGACAGCATTCTGTCTACAGTTGGAGAAAGGGGTTTTTCCTGCCAAGAGACAGGCTTACCACTAATTCAATCATCTCCCACTGGAGATTCTTTGATGCTCATCTTCTACTTGGAGTAGAATAGGGGGTGCTGTCAGGAGCTGACATGTCTCGATATCAAAAAATCTGAAGTTACGAAACATCTTTGAATGCCATATTCTGCAGATCTCTTGAGGTTTTTGAGGATGCCCTATCTATCTCTTATATTTAGATAAGCAAATGTTGCTTGTCTCTTAGCAACCTGATTTTTGATTAGCTTAGAAAATAACTGTGATACACCTTTATAGTACCTAACAAAATGACAACTTGCATGACTATTAGTTTGTATTTCTTAATTATCCTAAACAGTTTATGACATTTGGTAGCAAAAGGCCAAAACTTCACATTGCATTTTTAAGCATTACTAGGTACAATACCTTTAAAAAGTGTTACCCTTAATTTTGTATCAATATACAAAGATCAATACCAATGTGGCCAAATATAATCTTAATTTTGTATCAATATACAAAGATCAATACCTATGTAGCCCAATATAATCTTAATTTTGCATCAATATACAAGGGTCAATTTTGGACACATATAATCTTAATTTTCTATAAATATACAAAGATCAATACCGATGTAGCCCAATACAATCTTAATTTTGCATTAATATACAAAGCTCAATACCAATTTAACCAAATATAGTATTAATTTTCTATCAATATACAAAGGTATAAGGCTATATTCAATGATCTGTCCTTTTTCCTTGATCTTTCCTATATTATGTCTATGTCCCATTTTTTCTCAAGTCTGTTCACTCCTACATAGGAGAGAAAGAAGGATACAGAAAGGAAAAAGAGAGAAGTCTCTGGGTCTAACCTCCAAAACCGATTTAACAAGACCATTTAACAGCTTGTAGTCTCTTCCCCTAAATAATAAGATTTTCTATTATCCATCAAATGACCAAGGGGGGGGGGACATCCTCCCCGCCTTCTGGGGATGGGATGTCACCCTCTTAAAATGATTTCCTGCTGATTTGGTACGTAGTAAACATGTTTGGGGCCCAAATGAGAATGGAAAAATGGTTAAAAATGTTAATAGAATCATTTGATGTTCAGTCCTTTTGTGCTCAGCTATTTAAATGTCCTAAGAAGTTCGTAGACAGAAGCTGCTTAGCATACATTCCCAATGTCCAGTCCATATGTATTTGGCACCTGACTTTAACATTCTACTATCTAACCATCTCCATGAGTTTAAAGTTCTATGTCTGACTCAGCTTTCATACTAACTTGCATCACAATTTTAAAAACATCTTAGATCCAGAACACCCTCTTGATTCCTAAACAACTCAAAATTTAACTATGGGACTCTAGAGCCTTTATGTTGAAAAGTTTATTGAAAAATTTGAAAACAATGGAAAAATAACACTCATAGAAATTGTAGAAGCCACTAAAACACTACAGGGAAAACCAACCTGTTTAGGAAGATAATTTGAAAGGCAAAAGTATTGACCAACTACCTACTGGTTCAAATCATATGTGGGTGAAGGAAGCCCGTGTAAAAGCCATATTCAACTGGATGGCAGCTTCTCAGAGAGCTTAGGCCCTGGCTGAGAACTCTTCTGACAAATGCCCTAGTTCCTATACCTACTCATTTTGAATACTATCCTTTGATCGTTGTTTCTCTCACGTCCATGATATATACACCCGCTGTTATTCTGCAGTAAATCTAGTCATAAGAATCTTAAATGCCAAGATAGACTAAAAGTCTTTATCATGTAAATGTGGTTTAGTGGCCCACATATCATAAAAATGTAGGCAGCTGCCTATAGCTTGTGAACACAGGGGTCCGTTCCATGCTTTATGGCTGTAAACTAAAGAGTAATTATCACCCACAATTTGGATGAGTAAAATATAGTGAGAGGAAAAAAATCTAAGTCTATTTACATGTAACTAGATCCACTTAGTGGCCAGGAAACAAGGCAATAAAAGCTCTCAGTGACAAATATCCATTTACTTTCCAACTGTGTCAATGCAAAAACAAAACACAAAGCCCCAACCTAATACTGGATGCATGTCTAGTCTAGTAAATGGGCACCGAGTGGAGAGTTTTAGAAGACAGATGAAGGAGTCAATTGGCAGTTAAGCCAGAGGCTTCCCACTGCACTGCAGGCAAAAGGCAAGCTACATTCTCTACCGTGGGCTTCTGCTCTTCTCCAGCATGCCCTGCCTCTGCTCCTTCTCTGGATGCCACAACCAAGCCTTTCTTTCTGTCCTGCAGTAAGCTGGTTGTCATAGTTGCCGAGGACTTCCAGGGCCCGTTCAGATTTTTGCAATTTCCTCCGACCTTTCAGATCCTGCCTCAAACCCGGCTCACTGAAAGGCCTTGCTATTTAGAACTTCGATGTCTTAAGGGTCATGTTTTCATGGCTTTTATCCTCCATGTCAAAATGTCTTCGTCATATGCTTTCTTGTTTATCCATTTTGCTTTTCTTTTTTGTTTCTCTAGAATATAAACTTTGTGCGTGCCAAGAGATTTTACCCAATTTTCCATGTTCACTTTTAACATGACTTAGAATAGTATATTTGCTTAATTTAACACTCACTGACTGATATATAATGCCATATATATCAAAATAATGCAATATGTATCATATCTACATAACATCACTGTGCTCCAGTGTCATGTGTAAGTTTTTGTCAGGGAACACATAAAACTCACTTACACAGAAGAATTTTATGTAGTAGTAATTGAAATTATCTCCAGTTTACACATGGGATTTTGAGGCTTAGAAAGACTAACTTACTTTCCTACTTCCCAAGATCAAAAAGCTGGTAAGAGGCAATGGAAGGTTTAGAATCCAGATAGCTATCTGCTGACATGTGTTTTCTTGGCTCGACGATGTACTCACTTTATGAACTTTTATGAGGTATATAGATGACATTAAATTGAGGGACAGGCAGCATCTTCATCTATAGGAGGGAAAAACAGATATATTACAAGATTTTGAAAATGTATAAATGCTTGAATTATATGACTTTTCTTAGAACAGTATTCTCTCACACTTCATCTTAAGTGTCTAGGCTAATTATTTTATGCCCTCTATGCTCTTAGTCCCTGATAAAGTATCTTAAATTCCCTTATTCAGGGAATTGGAAAATACTTAAAGTTAGTATTTCCTAAATTATACACAAAAAATATTGGTGTCTCATGGTTCCTAGAGCATTATTTTTTAAATAACAAATGGATAAAGTCTGTGATTAAAAAGTACTAAAGATTAATGATACAATTTAGCAAATATGATTATTTTGAGATGTAAGAAAAGTTAAATTTGTGTAATATCACAAGTTATAAGGCCATATGATGTTTACCAAATGTTGTCTTCCCATATTTTTAGGGTCTTTTATAACTATTAGAATGCTTAAGGATAAGTTGTATTTTGAGCATCAAATTGGGCAGCAAGTGAGTCATTCTTGAAAATTTTAAAGAATTAATGACTGCATTTAAGTACTACCTTCAAGCATTTTTAAAGTAAAAATGTCATTTTTCCAACTTTACCAATAGTGAGTGATAATTTATTTCAATTTCCAACTGATGTTTCCACCCTTCCATTAAAATATATATAAACGTCTACTGGCATTTTCATTTTACTTTTTCCCAGAAAGAGCCCTCAGGAACATTTTGTTTAAGTCCAAGGGAAACTCTGTCAATTCGGTATAAAGCAGAAACAGTATCTAAAAATTATGTCCTCTTTGTAGCTCATCAAGACAGTTATCACTCAGTCTGTTGTGTTCTAATATTTCTGATTGATATGGATTTATAGCATCTGAGAAATGTATGCCAAAAGAGGAGTGGATTGGTAGAGGATGGGGAAGTTATCATCATCACACGTGGACCAAAATATAAATCGTTTATGCAAGAACTGAACGCCTAAGCATTCTCAGATATCAATGTGCCCATGTTTGCTTCCTCCTCTTCTGTCTCCTCCGCTTTTTTCTTATTTGTCACTCATTATTTAGGTGGATTGGGTAATTTTCCCATACATTATAGGTATGTCTACTCTTTAAATACTCTCTTGCTAAATGGGAGGGGCACAAAGTGATTTTTTTTTTAATATGAACCAAAGCAGAAACTGGAATTTTCTGTGTAAGGATTTTAAATTTTGATTAAAACACAAAAGCAAAAGCAAAAACAAAAAAAAAAAAACTGAGATATGAGAAAATGCCATCTATGCCATCATTCATTACAGTTGTGCTTGGAGGAGAGAAGACATTTTCAGCAAACATTTGGAGCCTAGTTGCCCAATTAAAATATCTCCTTTGTTTTATATTTGAAGCCTCAGGGTAGGATCCAAATTATTTTTATTTTGTTTTCCTTCTGTGTCTTCTGTAGTTTGCCCAACAGTCATGTTTTCTGACAGTCTTTATTTTCTTTTCTAACTCCCATTAGTATTTTTTTCTTCCTCTCTGAATTATTCTCTCTTTTTAACTTTTTCATCTATTGAGATAATTTGGGCTGCAATAATAATCCAAATCACTATAATTATTTGATAGTTACTCTTCGTGGATATTGTTAAGTTATACATGCTTATGATTGATACAAAATGAACCAGCCACATCTCTTGTTGATCCATCCTTTGATGTTTTGATTTACTGGTGGAAGAAATATGGTTTTGCTTAAGTGAGGGAAAAGGTAACCAAGGCAGAAGACCACGTGATGTGCATTAAACAACCTTTCTAGCTAATGAAACACTGTCAGGAGTAGCTCCAAACACTGCCAGAAGAATGATCTGGGATTCTAATACAATGAAAAGAACTATGATTGACAACAACGAAGAGGCAGAAATGCTGCAGTATCATGAAAATGCCATTCACATAAATTCTGCAAAACCTTAACTAATTTATTGTTCAACCAGATGAAAGTTTTTCATTTCTGAAATGAAATTATTTAGAAATAAATACATTTTGAAGAAGTGGACTAGTCATTTTCTTTGGAGAAATTTAGGATTTTTTTATCCATAAGATCAAAGTTAAGGTTTTTTTTTTTTCAAAATCCCTTTCGCCCCTCCCTCCAGTCCCACTTTCCTAACCTCTTCTCCCTCACCCTCCTATCTACCTTTTTTTTTTAATTTAAGGTGTATCTTCCCCCCAACAGCTCCCCTTTTAGTTCAATAACAGGCTCTTTTTCTTATAACAATAAATACAATGCAAAACAATAAAATAATTAGGCCACAACTTTGAAAATTATAAGGTTAACATACATTCCAAATGTCCATTCCACATGTATTAACTAAGGCTAACTCTTTTTAAGGTATTGTAATATGTAATACTTAAAAATGCAATGTGAAATTTTGGCCTTTTGATAGCAACTGTCACAAACTGTTTAGGATAATTAAGAAATGCAAACTAAAGGTCATTCAAACTTGCCATTTTGTTAGGTACTAACATAGTGTATCACAGATGTTTTCTAAGTTAAACAGAAATCTAGCTGCTAAGAGATAAGCAACACTTGCTTATCCAAATGTACAGAAATAGAGAGGTGGTCTTCAAAAACCTCAAGAGCTCTGCAGAATACTGGATTCAAAGTTGTTTTCTTAACTAAAGATATTTTGATATTGAGACATGTCAGTTCCTGACAGCACCCCCCCCCCATTCTAATCCAGGTAGATTTATGAACATTGAAGAATCTTCATTTTGAGATGGCTGCATTAGTGGCAAGCTTGTCACTGGGCAAGAGAAAGCCCTTGCTTTAACTGTTGACAGAATGCTCTCTGAAAAGGACAAAATTTGGAAGCAAGCAAGTTGAAAGCCTAGCTCTGCCAAGACAGGGTAGGCAAGTCCTTCATAATTCCTGCTTTACAATTAGTGTCTGCCAAAAGTTAAGCTTTCTACCTGGATTTATTTCAAGGATTAAATTAAATTATATACTCAAAACTGTTATTCTAAATTCCTGAATAACCTATGCTTGCACAGTTCATAGGGTATGATAAACATTAGTAATTACTATCATCAATCTATGTTACATGTAAAGTATCCTGGGCAATATGAAAAATACAAAAATATAAATGTCTGGCCTTGCCCTCAATATGTTCTCAATATGGATGGAAAATTAAGTATATTGTAAACCACAAAATACCAATCAATATGTAATTAAGTGCTCAATTATATTGTAGAAATGATAAAGAACCAGGTATATATGAAGTAGAAATAATTAATGTTCCATTATGGAATGGTGATCATTGCAAATGGTTCCAGTAGTTCTCAGTTATATCACTAAATAATAGAATAATAACATTACATGCTGGCTGTTTTAATGTCTTCCATTAATGCCTTTAGGATATCCTACTCTGCATTCCTCTCATCCATCACATAAATATTGTGCACCATTCAAACATATTTGAGCTTCTAGTAGCCAGAAATTCTTCATAAAATGAAAATGGTTTCCTCAGGAATCTAGACTAACATCTGTGCCACTCTCACAGAGCAATGGGGATCTGGGCTCTCGCAGCTTCCCCTGCAACCTCCTGTTTATACTCTCTCTTACTTTCCTAGATGGAATCATCCTCATTCACTCTTGAAAGAAAGAAGATCTGATTCCTCACAGTTTGCAGGAATGGTGCATGTTTCTGTTTCATTTGCCGTGACAGAGCTAATGCTAACACTTCTCTATAACTTTACGGGAATCATAAAGCTCTCCTTGTATGCTGCCTCTCCCATCCATCACATACCCTCCATGGCTCCCTCCACTTTAGTTCTCCATTTCTTACTTTCACAGAGTAGATCTACAGTATGTTATGTACTTGTTAACTTGCTCATTTTCTTACTATTGTTACTGCTTGTATCTCTGTAGCAGGGAGAGGATGGTTTCTTAAAATTCGTGAGTGTATCCTATCAGCCACCACTATATCACAGAATTTTAGTAAATATTTGTTTTTTAAATAGTCAAAGTATGCATCTTATACCTTTTCCCTGGTTTTTTTTCTATGTTCTATCAGATGTGTTTGAACAGAATCATTCCTAACATGTATCACAACATGAACTTACTTTGCCTTCCCCCCTCACCTCAGAACATTGTCGCTGTTCTTGGAGTGGCCCTCCATGAAAGAACACCCTTTCAATATTAACAGACACAAGCCAGCTCCTCACTATTTGGGGACATTATAGTTTACCAGTTATTTTCTTCAATCATGTCTGCACGATTGTGCATAAATTTACTATACTGGTTATTAAAATTACAATAATAAATAAATATTTTTCAAAAGCATGTTATGGTTGAGCAGAATCAATTCTCATCCATTTTTCAAAGGGAAGCAAATTTTTTCTTTTAAACTAAGATCCTATACCATATGATTATAATGTAACAGATGATTACTAATAACATTTAAAATTTAGCATAATATCATAAGACTTTAGAAGTATGAAAGATTGCAATCCAATTTCTATGCCTTATCAAATACTAAGGATTCAACAGTAATGTCTAACTTTGTACATGGATTTCCACAATTGTACTATTTTTGGTTCTTTTATTCAGAGTTACTGTATGACTCTAGCATGACTGTTTTCAGACAAACCACCTGCATTGGAAGTCATGCAAATAATTCTAATCCAAGAATATAGATGAGTAGCATCAATCTAAAATAGAAAATTCACTTATGAGAACAAACTTTACCAATGGAATCGACAATTCACTCTACAATGCTTATAGCACATTGTCTCTTCCTGTCCAACATCTGTAGTAACTCATCCCTAACACTTCCTACTGTTTGTTGTTTACTGCATAAGGCAATTTCATATCATGTCTGAACCATCAGGCTTAGAAGCAGACCCACCCAGGGACCAGCTCTCTCTCTTCTACCCCCTTCTCCCTACCTCCCTTTCTCCCCTCTCTCTCTGAAAGAACTATCATCTGAATAGTTGCCCCTGTGCAAGGGACTGTGAAAGAGTCTTCTCTTCCCTTTCTCTTTTGCTAGAAATTTACTTGACCCACCCAGTTTACATAGCATATCATGCAAATCTATTTTTCAAACCAATGAAGAGCTTGATATATTTGATTGGCTATGCTCAGTACTTTAAGTCCAATGGATGTTATTCACAGGAAAACACTTTTAAAAATAATTTTAAATGGCTATTGCATATGTTCAATAGATGGAAGTAGTTTATTTTGAAAAAATATAAAACCATATTAAAGCTTCCTAAACATGCTGGTTCGCCAGATTAGTTTTATGGCACAGTAAAAATAGATGGAAAATGATAATATAATACATATATACATATGTGTATGAATATTTATGTTTGTGCATATATATCTCATATATATTATTCTGTGGACACAAACTGGTCCACTTGAAAATGGACCATCTTATTAGCATTCAGCTTAGCTGATCCCACGGCAAGTCTGTTTCTTTTTTTTTTTTTGAGTTAAAAATGTTTTTAAGGCTGATATGCAAGTACGTAGGATAGCAAGAGTCTGTATTATTTGGGGAGTCTTTATCACTTCCTTGACCAACCATTCATAAGGCACATTCCACATCTGGTACAAGGATTTTTGTTTATCAAACCATGCTTTTAGGAAGATCATTATAAAGCAATGGAGCATGTCACTCTTTTTGAGTGGTAGCAAATAAAAAAAACTCACTTGTGTACACAGCACTAAGAATATCTGAGATCTGAGTTCTCAGTCCTAAGCAGGATATTTATATCACTTCCTAAAAGGCTCTGGGATGTGGAGGAAGAAGAAGGGAAAGAATGTAAGAGGAAGAAGAAAGAATGAAGGACTGTGAATTGCTATGATCTAGGCATAATAGGGCCATGTCTTTCATGATCACACAGCCTTTACTGAGCCTAACTATGTCTGGCAACATTCAAACACTGTTTGGGGGGAAAGTGATGAGGAACCCTGTCCCTGCTGATGAAATATTGGGATTTGTGGATTCTGAGGAGGGATACTCATTGTCTTTAGTTACATTCTTGTAGATGAGCCCACTGGGATGAAACACATGTTTGAAAGTTCCAACTCCATAGGCATGCACATAGATAACCTGGGATATAACCACAAAGTCAAAAAAAAAAAAAACTAAAAGGACATACAAGTGATAAAGTTACTTGTAGGGTATGGAGGGGTAGACTCATATGAGGAAGGTAACCTAGGGTGCAGGATGAGAGTAAATGAAATAAATTATGTACACACATGAAATTTTAAAGAAACACACATTAAACATAAAAACTGGCACCTTAAAAATGACATATATTACATACATTCATTGGAATACATAAAAATACACTAAAGTGAAACTATTTAAAAGTAATGTTATACAAATTGAACATAGGTTAACTATGGCATTTCAGTAAGATGCTCTATGGCATCCAAGAATTAACTCTCTTCAATTCATTGTTTTTATTCTTCAATGTGATTGTGATTTGTACATTAAAGTAACTTCTGTTTAACTATAGAGAAAGACAAGATGAGGGTTTTCCTACTGTTGCACAATTGGATCCTTTAAGCTCTTGCCTACCCTATTCCTGTAACCTCTTTTTAGTAGGTAGCTCTCAGTGATCTAGCTTGGCTAATCACTATAGTTCCTTCTGCTCTCTGATTGGGAAGTGTCTTAATTAGGGTTTCTATTGCTGTGAAGAGACACCATGATCACATGACCACAGCAACTCTTATGAAATAAAGCATTTAAATTGGGATAGCTTACCGTTTCCAAGGTTTAGTCCATTATCATCATGACAGGAAGCAAGATGCCATGCAGGCAGACATGGTGCTGGAGAGGTAGCTGAGAGTTCTACATCTGGATCAGCAGGAAGTAGGAAGATCAAGAATCTCTAGGCCTGATTTGAGCATATGAAACCTGAAAGCCCAACCCCAGTGACACACTTCCTCTAACAAGACAACACCTCCTAGTAGTGCCCCTCCCTATGGTCCTTTGTGGGCCATTTTCATTCAAGTCACCTCAAGGAGTGTTGGACTTCCAGGCATTTTAAACACTGGCCAAGTTGAGAGTATGAGAGCTTCTCCACATGGTCATGAATATCACTTACTGTCACATTCTTCCTGATCTGCAGAAGATTCCTGTTTATGTGTTGTTGTGCCCAGTTGCACTCTAAATCCAAGCACAGCATAATCCAGCTCTATCCTTTGTCTTTGTAAGCACACAGAGTGAGCCCTCCATAAAAATGCATCCAGTGACATTCTTCAACTTCCCTTGCTCCCCTCACACCCACAGTCCTTTCTCAATCAAAAACTCAGCAACATCCTTGATTACAAATTTCCAAAAGTGATTCTCAGCCTGTCCTTGCCTACAGTGACCAATGCTTTTTTTTTTTTTTTTTTAATATAACTTGAGTGTGTTTTGGGTTTACTGCCCTGTCTCCATGTTCTGTAAGTTGACATCTAGAATAGGAAGTTTCTGTTTTATATTCTTGAGCACACCAGGTCTGAAGTAAATGCAAGGTGACTTTGCTGTAACTCAGCAGGCTTTTTTAAAAATGTCCCCTTTTCTCCCTTTTTAGGTCCTAAGAACACTATCATTATAGGCTGAATGGTGAAAATACTTAGATAAAAAAAAAATAGCAGACATGGACACTGAAGAAGTTTAAGCAACCCTGGACGACGGGGCATCCTGTCTTGGTTCCAATAATCAGAACAGGTGTTGTTTAACACAGGTAGGTCCATCAGCTCATATTTAAGATTATTTTTTTTTTGTCAGACATGGGTCTTTCAAAGGAAAGTTTTATTTTTCTTTGTGTCTAAAATGTAGAAAGCATGCTTCCAGGAGAGGACTTACTCATAGATCTCTTAATCAAAATAATTTTCGGTATTTAAGGAATACTTATTGTGGATATCTTCTGCAGGCATGACACAGCGATTTCTTATCTTTTCTGGTTCTAAAGAGCTCCTCTTTCAAATGATATACTGTGATTCTATCCACTGAGTCAACTGTATGCCTTTAGCCACAGAACCTTTCTGGCCGTCAAATTCTGATTTTCTAAAAAGAGGTGGAAGAGTCCTTTTATGAACAAGAAATCAGACATATTTAAACCCATGCAAAGTAGGCAGCAACAATTGCTATTTACCCCTGTCATATCACTCCCTTTAGGCAGACAAACTTACTCTCATTGAAGGTTAGGTAGGTTGTTTCTTTTTGTGTTCTAGCTTGCAGGAAAGCCTTATTCTGGAACTACATTTCTTAAGAATGTCACTGGGTTTATCCACCTGAAGGATGTAGACATTTTAGTATGGTAATTTTTATATTATTCTATTGTTCCTCCTTCTTGGATATTTCCTGACAAATATGAAAATTGCAGGAAGTTATAGACCTATGATCCTTAAAAGAAATGAGACCTAGATTGTGTTGAATGAGAAAGTAAGCCTTCAGGATGTACAAGAATCCCTATGGAACAGGAAGGACAAACACAATTCATGCCTTCATGAAAACCTGCCACATGAGAGGCTGTTGAAAGACTTTTACAGGATAAATCAGGGAAGAGAAGTCAAAGGTCCATTTTCTTCGGGCTTACAGTGTCAAGTCATGGAGCTTGAGATTGCAGAATTTAACAATATTAGCATATCATTTGTATATTCAACCTTGGCACAGTCTATAAAACTTTAACATGCATAAATTTCTGCATTAATAATGTGTGTTTTGGGTCCAGGAACAGCCACACAAACCACTCAGACACCAATCTCAGTCAGATATGGGTAGTTTATTGGACACATACTCCAAAACACAGAGAGTTCTTGAGACCCTAACTGTGTCCTTGGTCTGCTCTCAGGGTAGGCTTTTTATGGCTTTTTTACATTCTGACTGTATCTGGCGAACTAGACAAAGCATTACCGGGTAACCTTTAAGTTGATTAGTTGATTGGTCGTAAGTGAGTTAAGTGGGGTTGTGTTTAGAGGTTTCCACAGTACTAGGATAACAGAGTATGGGCACCATACAGTCATAGTAAAACATTTGGAACAGTAGGTCAACATGACCTGGCCCAGTCATGTTCAGGGGTTTTTCCAAGAATATTTAAAAATACCAGGACAGAAATAACAAAACGGTAGAATCAAACAAAGTCAGAATGAATGGCTAACTTTACCCAGCAGAAGGACTTCTTTGTCAGCATGTGAGGAGTGGAGCCTGAGAACTTGAATTTATTTTTACCCTGTATAAAGATGGAGTTTCAGAACAGAATGGATGTAGTTGTGCTAAAGGAGTAGGCCTCAACAGTGTGTGAAAAACATTTTAGGAGAGAAAGAACACACACACACACACACACACACACACACTTTTACTCACAATTGGAAACTAACAACAGACTAAAGTAGAGATATCACAAAAGTCTAATTTGGTGAACCAATGAGTTTTAGTGGAGGTACTTACAGGATTAGGGGTGAAAGGTTACTAACAGAAAAAATTACCCTAAGACAGTTGCATCACTAAAACGTACCTGAGCATGTATTATCCAAGCAAAAACCCTGAGCACACTGCACAGCCATTAGGCAGCTCAACAGGTTGAAGAGTGTCCTTTCCTGGGGCTCAGTTTGTGTGAGCCTCTTCCAGGCAGCTCAGCTGATTTTGGCTTCTTTTAGGCCGTTAGGCTGGTCTTCACATGTTCCTGGAGGTTTTCTTGTCTGAGATTCCTTCCTAGTGCCTTGTCTTGTCTTTGCTCCTTTTAGGCAACTAGGCATGTCTGAGAGTGAATATTATCAACCTTTATTAATTACTCTTGGGGAGGGAGGAACCTATTGTATCTGGTAAATTTCAGAGACTTGCTGATGATGTTTTGAGATGTTTATTTACTCCCTGGCTTAATGAGCTTTATTGCTGGATGGAATATTTCAATCTCAGAGGAAACGGGTATAAAACAGAAAAATGCAAGTTTTCACTATACAGTTTATCTCATAGAATATGCTTTATCACCTAAAATGTAAATGTATAACCTTCATTGTCTTCCATTACTTTGAGTCATTATACAAGGCAAATATCGAGAAAAATTGATCTCTACATACTAAAAGAAATATAGTTCATTCATCAATGAACCTGCCTTCACATAAGTTAACCCTCTTTAGGCATTTCTTTGCCTTTTCAGTTTTACTGTCTTCTCCTTCTTACAGGATTTCTGTCTTTGTACTATTGTTTTTAATCTCACATCACTTCTGAGTTATCTGCATTGCAGTAGCCAGATGAAGGCTTTTAAACTTCATTGCAGAGTCTTAACCACCACTTGACAGCTTTCAATCTTTCACAGTCTGAACTAAAACATTTCATTCTGAACAAGGCTCACATTCTACACCCTTGAACTGAAATTCAGCCCTCACCCAAGTAAACTAATTGGATTCCTTAAATAGCGCATCTTTTGTTTCTACCAGTTCATAAAATTTTAGATGCATCCCATTACCTTAATTTTAAACTGGAGGTGCATAAAGTTCTCATCTCTGAAACCAGAGACCATGACTGCATAGTGTTAGAGCAGACAGTTAGTTGAATGTATCATGAATTAAATTATTTCAATTAAAAAAGTATTTATTTTGTGCATATTTATGTATGGGTGGGTATAGAAGTTTGTGTAATTGAGTGGTTGGGTATATGCCATTGCATGCATGTGGATGTAGGAGGACAATTTATGGACTGTTTTCTTCTAGTGGTCCTCTGGATAAAAATCAGGTGATACCAATTGTCTTCTCAGTCTGAGCCATTTTGTCTGTAACAAAATTCCTAAGACTTGAAATTCTCTAGTCTTGGCAAAGGTGTAAAGAGAAGAGTTGAGGTTAGGGTGCCATTGGTATTAGGGGTGGGATTCCTTATTAGAAAACAACTCCAGCATTTCTGTCCAATACAAGAAAACAAACCTCACATGTAGTATGATAGAACACACATGGAAGAGTTTCCAAACTAGTTTGGGTGGATAAAGTGAGTAGGAATACTTCTCAAAAAAGAAAGAAAGAAAGAAATCAAAGGGGAAGCTTTCTTATTGGTTCTCTTTCCTGAAGGGAAAAAAAAAACTGCCTACACACACAGTTTCATCACTGGCTCCAGGGCATTATAGTTTATGTCAGCCAATTAAAATAACAATTACTGTAGGAGATGCTTGCCAGATCACCCTTCTGTTGCTTGAGTTCCCACTACTGGCTTGATTAAAACTCCTCAGCTTCAGATTGTATAAAGATTTTATAAAGAGGCTGCTTTGCCTCTTCAATGGACACATCCAGTAATTCAGACAAACATCCTCTGTTTACACCTTTATTTTCAAAATTCGTCCTCCTGAAAGTTTCATGGACGCTATTTGGTGAAATCATTGTTATACTGGATTCAGCACCATGCTTACTTTAATCTGGCATGGGACTAGAGGTTGTTCGTGGTGTGTTAAAATGTTCCCATAATGGATTCTCACTGTAAGCATATTAATTGCTGAGAGCAAAATGATGATTCCCAGCAACCTAACTTGACATATAAAAATTTTCAAGGAGAATGTACATTAACATATCTTTTGCATTTAAATTAATATGTACTTTTTAAAAGGGAAACAAATGTGCATTTGCTGGGTTGTTTGCAACATCAAATAAACATGTATCAGGATGTACAATGTTGTAATTAGGTACATTTCTCTGTTGCTTACATTGCTGGAAAAACAAGTCTGAATAAAGACTCAAGGGGCAAATTTGCCAACATGAATTCTCTTCTTAAAAACCTGACCTCCCATTGGAAAATTAATGTTTATGTCTGAAACTAAGAAGCACATGTTTGGTCACTGTCCAAATACATCTATAATGAAGATTCTTCTTAGTGGTATGTACCCTGATATTCTTCCATTTGTGTGTTGTCATTTCATTTATTTGAAATATGATTGATTTTAGTTATGGTGATACATATTAATCTCAGCTTTTGCAAGCTTGAGACAGTGTGTTCTAGCTTGCTTTCTATTGCTTTGATAAACACCATGACCAAAAGAAACTAAGGAAGGACATGTTTTATTTGGCAGTGCATCACTGAGGAGAGACCAACTTGTACTCAAGGCTGAAACTAGAGGTGTGTACTGAAATAGAGACCATGAAGGGATAGATGCTGCTTACTGTCTTTCTCCCCACAGTTGTTCAGATTATTTTCTTTTTTTTTCTTTTGGTTTTTCGAGACAGGGTTTCTGTGTATAACAGCTCTGGCTGTCCTAGACTCACTTTGTAGACCAGGCTGGCCTCGAACTCACAGAGATCCGCCTACCTCTGCCTCCCAAGTGCTGGGATTAAAGGCGTGCGCCACCAACGCCCGGCCAGATTATTTTCTTAAACAACCAAGACCACCTAATGGGAGTGGGATGTCCAGGGTGAGTTGAACCTTCCTATAGAAATCACCAATCAAGATTGCCACATAGATTGTACTATATGCCAGTATTATGGAAATATTTCCTCATCTGAGGTTTCACTTCTCAGATGGTTCATTTGTTTCAAGTTTACAAAAACAAAAATAAAAAACAAAACAAAAAACCACCCTAATCAATATACAGTATGATCAGAATTCAAATATAAAATAAAACAACACACATATTTACATTTCTGTTTTCTTGACAACCTTGATATATAGAAGATACTAGAGAGCATACGTGTTTTGACTAGAGTCCGATTGAAGGAAAGTAGAAGTTCAATATGTTCCTCTCTGGCATTATAGCTTACAGCTACACATGGATATGCTCAGTTGATGAAGGAAATGGTCATCATTATTATTAGTTTTTAATTTGTAGTTTTAAAAAAGATCATATTTTTATATAAGTGTGTGTGTGTGTGTGTGTGTGTGTGTGTGTGTGTGTGTGTTTTCCTGCTCTCTTCTTTCTCCATGTATCCCATATCTTCAGGGGTGGTGGAAGAGCCTTTATCCACTAAGTGACCTGGCAGGCCCCAGAGATTGTTTTTCTTACTAAAAGTCATAACTGATTGAAGAATTTGTTTTCATTAAAATGTTATAAGCTTACAATGAATATTGCTTTATCTGCATATATGTCCACTTTATTTTTTTTAAGTCTTGTTTTTGATGATTGAAACTAGAGCTTAAAATGTTATAAATTGCCAACCCAATGCTCATGAAATTCAATTGTTTTAGAACTATGTTCTTTTGGCCACCTAATTTTGTTACTTTTTTACTTTGTAGCCCCCTTCTCTTGATATATTCTCCTTAAAAAAGTACTAGCATAATTGACAATATTGTATTCAAGCCAGGCAAATACTGTAGCTGACTCCATTTTACTGAAATGTCAGGAACAAGAAAAGTGAATTTATCTTTCATTTGTGAAGAGGAGGGTATATCAGGAGAATAGTGGCTTTGTTCTTGGAAGGGTGGGAGTGGATGGTATGTCAGTCTGAGAATTCAATTATTATACAGAAGAATGGTTTGTCTATATCTGGAGAGGACAAAGAATGACCTACAAAGAAGGAGCCAGGAAGATTGGAAAAGGGAAAGAGGCAGGAACAAAAGCAGGGAGAAGGAGTGACAGAAACTGAGAAACAACAATCAAAACAGACATCTTGCTATGCTAGATATAACACACCTCCTCCATGCTTGTCTTTCTGAAGCCATCATTTATAACAATTACCCCACAGTGCCATTGGCACAGGAATTAGAACTTGTATTATTAGTTTGGTTATAAATGCACACCGAGATGGAGAAAAGACCAGGTGGAGAGCAGGGCAATAATTTTATTATATTAACTTACATCCTGGAGAAGACCTTTCCTTGCAGCAAATGGCTGTAGCTTTGAATTCGGTTGAGGAGCCAAGGGACATAAATTTGGAATATATAGAAAAAACTTTCAGAAATAATGAAAGAGGTTTTCTTCTTCAGCCTACCACTCCAGTGATAAGTATAGTTTTGTGGATTTTGAAATAACTTTCCTAGTTGTTTCAAATTTCGACAGAACTGCTTCTTATGAGATCTTGGGCGATTATACTTATAAGGTAAAAAAAGAAATATTACAATGGTAGTTATTGGTTACATTTATTATGCCTTGGAATTTGTTTTCATCTCGGACAATGAGAGAGCAATAGGAATTTTTAAATATGTTAAAACATAATTTTTTCTCTTTTATTTATTTATTTATTTATTTATTTATTACCTCAGGTTACATCTCCATCACAGTACCCTCTTTCCACACATCCCAGTCCTGCCCTCCCACCCTCTACTCCTATCCCTTCCATCACACTCCTCTGGAGTGGAGTGTCCCTACATAACAGTCCCCTGCCCCATTTCAGCAGTCATATGAGGGCCAAGAGCCTCCTCATACACTGGGGGCCTACAAGGCAGCACCACTAGGCCAAAGTGTCTCATTGACAGAGAGAAAAAGAAAGTCTATGTTCCATGTTCTGTTTGGTGTGTTGGTTGTAGTATAGATATCCTGTACTATATGGCTAAAATCTGACTATAAGTGAATAGATGCCAAGTGCATCCTTCTGAGTCTGGGTTAGCTCACTCAGGATGAGCTTCTCTAGTTCCATCCATTTGGCTGCAAATTGCATGATTTCATTGTTTCTGATGGCTGAATAGTATCCCATTGTAATACATTACTTTGAATATCTTCCAAAGTCATTGTAAAGGTTTTTCCAGTATTTTTATATGAGCAATTTTTCTGTTATTTGTTAAAGCTAAGGGAGTGGCATTAAATGTGACCATGTAAAAACACTTGAGGATAAAGGCATAGAGGTGGTGCCTAAAGGGAGACAAATACAGCTTTTATTATATAGTCAACAAATAGGAAGCCCAAAATTCCATAGCACCCTTGTTTAAAGCACAAATTCTTAGAATCACTCTAGATTTATTCTTTGGGAATTGGAATGTGAAATTATGAACTCTAGGCAATTGCTATCATATACAATAAAGTTTGACCAGCCACCTGAGCCTTGGTTTTAGACAGCGTTAATAATTTAAGATGTTATCTTTTATCATAGCCTAGAGGTACTGTCATTTAAGGCTGCTTATGGGTCTAGAGATAATCACCTACATTGTTTTTCGATAACTGCAGAAGATTTTACCCTGGCATGGGACTAGCCACTGAAACAGGAATAACAATAGCAACATCAAAGAAAGTAAGTAAAACAAAAGACATTCATATTGGCCTGTAAATAATCAGTTATTCAACACTCATTGAGTGACTGAAGCACACACAATGGCATTTTAGCATTGTGACTTCAGTATATGGCTAATGTTCTCCCACACTCTACTAAAAAATAAAGCTAGGAGGTAATTCATTCAACAAACACCTGCAGAGTCCTTAATTTTCCTGATGCTTTGGTCTAAAACAATGTTTTCATTGTTTCTTCTGCAAAATACACTCAGTAATCTTTTCTGAAGTAAGGAACTCGAGAGACTCTTAATGTCTTGGGAAAATGGAATGAAAACATAATTTTTAAGTTATTTGGTAATTTAAGGAATGCTTACCTACAAATTATGTAAAACAACTGGTTATTCACTCACTTTATTATCAATTAAATAAGAATTAAGAGTGTGTTTATAAACTGAATTTCCCAAGAATCTTCAGTGTTGTATACTCAATCTTCAATGTTGTATACTCAGTTCATTACCATGAGCACTGTGTTGTTAAGTTTATAAATATCCATTGTTGTAATTCTAGGAACAGTGATTACTTCTAAAATGTCAAAGATATAAATGTTTATATGACAGTTATCTATAAAAATCATTGCCTATCATGCAGACTTTTGAACATATTTCTTTTCTTTTAGGAAATGTAATTTCAAAGCATTTGTAAATTTGATCTTATATTATATACATTTATTTATTACTTCAAGTTACATCTCACTAGCAGTCCCCTCACTCCTCCCTTTCCGTTCCCACCCTGTCACCCTCTACCTCCTCTTCCACCCATCCTACTCCTCTATTGTGGGGGCCTCCACATATCAGCTCCCCTCAGTTCATCAGTCACATGAGAGCTACGAGCTTTCTCTTTCTCTGGGGCCCATCTTGGCAGCTCCACTAGGGGAAAGTGTTCCACTGAAAGGAAACAAAGTCCATAACTGAGAATGTCCCACCCCTACTTGTTAAGGGATCTGTATGAGGACCAAGTTGCCTATGCTCTATATTTGTTTGGGGGTGTCTAGGTCAAGTCTAAGCTTTTTCTTCTTATATTGATTAGAGTTTCAGTCTCCGTAAACCTCTAGAAGCCTAGGTTAGTTGGCTCTGTTGATCTTCATGTATTGATCTTGACCCCTCCAGGTCTCTCTATTCCTCCTCCCTCTCTTATATATGACTTCCAGCTAGCTGCGTAGTATTCCATTGTGTAAATGTACCACAGTTGTTGTTGTTGTTTTTATTTTAATCCATTCTTAGGTTGAAGGGCATCTGGGTTGTTTCCAGTTTCTAGCTATTGCAATTATTCATTAAAATTAGAATGATTTCTGTCATTCTGTGGCTTCTGACAGGGCTAATGCCTTGTCATACACCAAACTGGAAGGTAAGCAGAAAAGGGTGGAACACAGGACAAGATATGTCCAGTGCTACAGGAAACCCCGGAAAAGTGGGAGAAAGAATTTTCTCCACAGCTGGCAAGTATTACAGCTCTCTTAGCTAAGCAAGCAGTGAGGTTAGGGTAGCCCTCACCCTCTCTGTCACGCAGAGAAAAATGACTGCTCTTTTAGCTAAGCTGCCAGTGCTGGGCTGGGCAGCTTCAAGGAACTCCGAGGTCCTAGAGTGACCAACCAGTGACAGTGATCAAGATGCAAACCTGGCTAGGCAGCCGAGATATGAATTGATGTCCTGGGTGCTCAGAAATGAACCCCAGCTGCAGGTGGTAGGAGACCTGGTTAGCCAGTGGTGGCTGCCAGATAGAAGCCGGTGCCCCCAAGCAAACCTAGCTAGGCAGGCTGATCCAGTGATGAGTTCTTTCTTCTCAACCCCAAAATAAATAGCAGAGTCTCAGAGTATTGATTATAGTGGAATGGAGACAGAGAGTTTATTTTGTGAAGAGGCATTACAAACTTTGAGAAGTGTGGAGAGGTTTGGAGGTCAGTGTGTTTGATTCTCTGGGGCTGACTGCTGGAGATACTTTATTTACATGTAGTAGCATGATCTTATCCAAAGGGAATGCAGTACCTAATTATCCCATGGGCCCTGGGGCTGGGGGCAGAACTCTAGGTATAGCTAGAGGCATGGACAAAAGGTTATTTGTTGAAAGTCAAGGCACCAAAAGATCTCATTAACATGGGAAGGATATTCCCTTTATTCCATGTATTCACTAGGCAGGGCTCTTATCAAAAGGAAGGGCCAGGCATGCAACTTCCCTGAAGGCTACATGACAGTCCTCAGATAGAGCATGTGGGGTTGGGGATTACCCAGATCAGACTGAAGAGGGAAATCTGCTGAGAAAATGGAGTGTGTCATTTAGCACCACACAGGGGCTTTCCAGGATTGCCAGACATGGACCTTAAGAGCAGGGTCCAACAACTTTTATTAAAATCTATAAAATAAAACCTTTCAATGTTTATAAATGGTGTTTAATGTTACAAAGAACAATCTATGTAAGTTTCCAGTGTCTTTACACACAAGACTTGGAATAAACCAGCTCAAGTTTTCGATATCCTATTTGATACTACCCATGGATATCAGGAAATAGTAGTGATAGTAGGGGTATTATGCAAAATAATAAACTATTCCTAAAATACAACAGCCAAACTCATCCAAATCTCTAATATATGCTTTGAAAAGCATCATAAAGAAAAAAAATATATGACTTAGCTGAATTTCTAACTGTTAGTGTCACGGATTCAGTACACTTAATGCTTTATCCATGTTCTTCATTCCTTGAAAATGTTCATAAGTAAATGTTGATGCACATTTAAGTTAATTATAGAAAGCATGTTGAGTTGAAATTAAGGCAAAATATGCCAAGACATAATGAATAATATGTAACAAACAATTAGGAATTAGTGGAAACCTTGCAATAGAATGTTATGTGAAGTGCTCACAATAGCTTTGTGGAAAAGATATAAAACACCTTAACTAAATGTCCAAACATTAGGGAAGCATTTTCTATATTTGAATTTATTTGTTTTATTTCCAGCCAGTGATAATATGGATCTTTAAATTTTATCCTTCTTTGAAGACTTTAACTGCTACTATTTCCTAAAATTAAATTTAAAAAAAAAGACATTCTTCAAAAGGCTATGTAGCTCAGTTAAGATTATCAGAATGGTTGTAGAGGTACTGGAACAGGATTGTATAAAAAGAGACTGAGTCTAGCAAAGAAACAAGGAGAGTACTATCTGAAGAGCAGGGCATAGAAACCTGCTAAAGAGTACAGCAATTCTTTTTAACATGACATGACAGGATTCCTGCTCAAAGGGGCCAAGGTGGTTCAAACAAGCCAGAAGATGGCAGGCATGAAAAGGTTCTTCAAATATCAAGGGCAGTAAGAAATGGAAGGTAGAGGATTCCACAGGACATACTCAGGATATTTGCTAAAAGTGCTCTGCAAACACGGAGCTCAAGGACCAGATCTGATTTTTAAAAAGGCTTCGAGTTTGGCCAAGGGATGACTCTTAGTTAATGCTATGCAAATGTTGGTGCCCTGGATGAACTACCAGAGAACTGCTCAACATCTGTGCCTTCCACAGGTGCCAGTTTATACTTACCTGAAGCTGTTCCTCTCAAACCTACAGGAAAGCATCAAGATTTTTCACCATTCAGCCTAGCAAATGTCAGTCCTGTCTGTCGTCACCATTCTCATCCTTTGGATAGCACCACTGCTGTGGTCCTCTGAACCATAACTCTTATTACATTTACTTGTCTGTGGTCAATGACTTTGACCACACTGTGGAACTAAGAAGCAAATATTGAAATTGGCCTTCCTCAATGAAAAGATCTTCACACCGTTAGCAACCCATCTACCTTTTTTAGATGTTCAAACCTGGGTGATCAGCAGCTATCTAAACATACTTGATTTGACAGATTTCCTATAGGCTGAAGAAATCTATACCATGCAAGTAAAGTGAAGATATGTTGGAGTATGTTTAATGACATTTCCAGATTATAAAATCCTTGAGAAAAGAAATACCCAAACTCTTCTTTTGCCAGCAAAAGGAACAGCACAGTAGACCTACATAAACATTTTTCAGTTAATAACCAGACTAATATTCAAGAATTAATAATTAGAAGTAGGAGACATAGGATCAAAGCCTTCCTGAAGTCACTCAGATACATCAAATGCCAGTACATTAGGATGGTAAAGGATGTCATAAACATAGAAGGTAGAGGGTCTGATAAACCAAATAGCAACCATTGTTCCTCAGGGAAGCAGCAAGTACATAACCAAAACAGCCAAAAACCTGTGAGGTTTGTAAACTCCTCCCCCCCAAACAAACTAAAACAAAAATCCTCAAATATCAAAATCACCATTTATTACTACTTTTCAAATATTAGTACAATAATATAAACTTTTAAGAAAATTTACCTAGAAAATTTTCTTTGTCCACTTAGTTTGTCACGTGATCACCTGCATTTTACCTTAACGCTTCCTTTCCAAATCTCCTGTCATTCTTTGTCTTGGAAGTTTCTTCTCCATTCAGATATGGAAGTGTATAAATTAGCATTGAGTACTGGCCCCACAATTTAGCAAAAGACTGAGAAGAAATCCACAGGAATTCAAAGATTCCAGGTATCCTGTGCATTATTGAACTTGCTACTCTCTGTAATTAGGAGATGGCATTAATCATTAATTAGAAGAGGAAACCTAAGTGAACAGTGTCATTTATCTCCATGGGAACACCACTGGCTTACCCTGAGCAAGAATGAATGATAGGTGAATATGAGACCCGATTTAGTGTACACCTTGGTAAATCTGATTCAGGTGACTAATGTGTGGAAAAACCAAATAATGTACATTTTAATTCTTGTGTCTCAATCAATTTCCTCTTTCATCCTTTTCTCTTAAAACTTCAGTGATGGGTTTCTGTTTTAATGTACACCCTGACCTACCCTACTCAAAGCAGTGGGGTAACTTCCCAACCTATAATATCAAACACTGAAACAAAAGAGCAGGTAGACAGAGTTCACTGGGCCTCACTGGACAATGCTGCTGTCCTGCAGAGTGAGTAAAAGTGCCTTCAGGCTTCTCATTTAGGGAAACCCCCTGGCTTGTGCCTCCAGACCTGATCAAGCCCTTAAAGAGTGGGAGTGAAAACTAGATACACTCTTGTGCTATTGTTGAGGTTGTTGGTGCCAGGGGAGACAGTTGTTAAGTTACACAATAGGATGAGGAGCAGAGAATTAAGGAAGAAAGAAAACAGGGAACTGTGATGGACTTAACAGTCTGGGATTTTTCTAACAAGCTGTCATGTGTTTTTTTTTTCCCCCATCTGCTGGGAAATTTGAAATGCCACCTTACTTCTGAACTGCATAGGGAAGAAAGTGCAGACTTGTCTCATCCTCACGTGCTGGTTACACTTTACCTGATATTTGAACAGAAACATTTACATGAATTCTGATGACATGATGTAAGTTCTTTGGATCTTCATATTAAATCCTGAGAAAGCTCCACATAAGATATGGGCAATTGGAGATTATCTGGATGTAGTCAGGGAAAATAGAATTGGTTTTGATAGAATTTGTGAATATAAGAGCTTGAAAAACACAGACAAATTCTCCCTTTCTTAGCCAGATTAATTCCTCTATTTTAATGAGGAATCTTATCTGACAAAGAATTTTATTCTCATTACAAGTAGCTAAATTTACTCTCTGCCAGACTTGGGACTAAGTTCACATTGTACATGTTCTCATCTATTCTTCCTTGGCTAAACAAACTATTTTCCATGTCTGTATTTTTCCAATGGTTTTAAAAGGCATAGTATCACCCAGATAACAAACATTATTAAGTGCTATAAATTATAACAGTACAACAACAGTAGGGTCAGGTGCACTCCAACTGTCATGACACAGAACCAATTCTAAGAATTTTTTATATACCATTTAAACACCATGGTAGCTTCTGAGTTGGTGTTTATCTCTGACAGGAGAACTGAATCACAGAAACACTAACCACATACCCAACCCTCCCCAATGCTTTATGCTTCTGAGATGCAAACCAAAATTAAATCACCTCCTTCTGAGGCAAACAAAATAAAACAAAAAACCCACATAAGCTATCTAATAACATGTACATGGTATGTCCAACTAATATTTGCTATGGGAAATGATTATTTCCTTTGCACATCAGCTTTACAGTTTATTTTTTTAATCAATAGTTTTTGCTATACAAATGTAGAGCCTGGAAATAGTTACTTAGTCTTCATTTCCTAGATTATTGTATAAGATTGCCCTACTGCCTTCATCCAGAATAATTTATAAATCAAGATATCTTTATGATTGAGTCCTACCGATATATTACCCAATAGATGTTTTGTCTCATAGCTAATGTCTTTATAGCTCGTCTGTTAGTATAGCTGTAGGAACGGAATTATTCTTGTATTCATGAAAAGATTCTTTCTCTCTTTCTCTCTCTATGAGATATTAACACATTTCAGAAACTTTTTGTTTTTTAAAATAAACACGATGAAAGAACAACTCTACACCCTTAGAGTATGCTGGATGAGAAATAAATAATCAAAAATCCATCAACAAAATGCAAATTTCAGATCTTATAGTATCCAGTCCAATACCTTGAAGTTTATAGGTTCCTTTTCATGAAAATAAATTAAGTCAACCAAAGGCTAGACCTGGACTGACTAATGTAGCACAGCAAAGGAAATGTGTCCTCTCCCCCTATTTAAAAATAATGATAGGTTTCCCCAGGAACTTGCTTAAGTAAATGACACCCAGAGAAATAGATTACTATTCTCTGACATATGGTGCACTGGTATTGCAGTTATATTGTAGAGATTATTACTGGCAGCAAGATTTTATAGTTATTGCCTTGTCAAAGCTGGTATTTTAATCACTATCATCAGCACTGTCTTCGTGTTTTTACCTCATCCCCTATCCAGAAAGCCAGACCTGAGTGTCACCCAAAGGGAAACGGGTTTGCGACGGCCCATTATTTCATTCAGATATATACTTCGGAGGGATGTGTAAAAGATGACTTTGTGAGAAGGGGAGGAGAACTCACTCCAGGGAGTGGAATTTAAACACCGTAATTATTGATCCAAGGAGGCTTAAGAATGGTGCATTTATGAAGACTCCCATAAAGCTGCTTCGAGAGGAGCAATGACGGAGAGCGCAGGTGTTTCCTCTTCTTCCTGAGAGCAATTAGAAGGCCAAATTATTTCCACTGTTACCTAATAAGGCAACAAGTATCACCCGATGAAACTAATTCCAGCTGTTATTAATGTAAACAGCACCATTTAAGAGGACTTGGGTTGCTCAGAATTTACAGAGAAAAGAGACAAAGGACATAAGCCACCCATAATTTAAAAATCCCAAGAAAAGGAAAACATGGAAGTGTGTTAAACATCACTTGTCATTTGACTTCTAGTTAGGTATACTTTACTAATTAAAAAAATAAAATCAGTTAAATGACTTTTGTAGGAACCTGATCACTTTGCCATGTGCCCATGATTTCTCAAAAACTGACTCTTTCCGGCACTTGTCAAATGTATAATATTTTTATTTTGTTTTCATTGGAAGAAAATGACACTATTTCCTCCAACCCTTCCTGCCTCCCATTTGAAATATGTCTGGTTAAGATGTTTGATGGTAAAAGTAACAGCTGTGAGCTCTTTTACGCCTCTGTTTCCTTCAATTGACCTCTTTCTCAGCATATTAGATTCAGACTCAAACTTAAATTGTAAGGTGTTGTGAATAACCTGTGTGTCACTTCAGTCTTTGCTGGTTAGAGCTGTTCTTTCCCAGCATCTCAGCACATTGCACCTCCTAAAAAGCCCAGAGAGACAAATTTCTCATTTGTGGAGCACAGCAGGTCAGCCCTTCCCATATGCTCAAGATTGGTGGCTCACGTCATAGGCAGACTATTCTCATTCTTCAACTTCTAATAGTTTAGGAGGCTTAAATCCCCTTGAACCCAGATTAAACGGTTCTGGAGAACACAGCACTGTTTGTGGGCTTATATTTTCCTGGAGTACAGTGCATCTGGAGTCCTACTAGAGAATCATTTGACTATGTGAAGAGCACAGTAGCAGCTTTTGGTCTATTTATCACCAAACATGGTGTGTGTGGGTGGTTATGGATATATGCATATGTATGTATAATTTAGATGTGTATTTGTATAATTTTACTCTCTTGGCAAGCACAATTCAAGACCAGGCTTTCTCAGCCAAAATAAGATTCCTGATATGAGTATAATCCTACATCTCTTTCTTGCCAAGTATGTGCAAACGTAGATGATCTCCCTACAGTGAGCTAAATCTACAATTTTTTTTATGGCATTCTCAGTACAACGTGCTCTGAATAGAGGAATTACCCAACCTATCTCTCTAATTATTTAGACTCCTTTGTATCAATAACAGTATTTTAGGAAGGCATTCCATATATGCTAGCTCACCTTAATGATGTTCCACTTTTGTTGATTGATAATCTTAGTCTCTTTTATCCTTTTCTCTTCTTCATTTAAAGGTAACTTAAATTATTTCTAGCTTAGGGTCATCTTTTTAAAATTGTTGCTAAACAGGTACTTCATGCTTAAATCTTTTAAGTTTTTAACCTTCTCTGTACTGGCCATACTTATGAGAACATTTCTTAGGTCCGTCTCTGTATTTCTGTACTCTCCTCATGCCCTACCAAGCAATACATTGTTGATTATCACTGACTTCCCAGCTTAAAACCATTAGGAAAAAAGGGAGATTTCTCATCTTGTTTGTTTGTTTGTTTGTTTCTGTGATTTTTTTTTTTCTGAGCAGATGCTACATTAATTTAACTGTGTCTTGAGAGCTTCCTACTTTGCACAGCAGTCTGTTTGTGATTGTCTTTTTGCATTCTGTTGCTACTGCGGGTTGAACATTCCCTTTAATATTTTCCCGATGGTTGTTTATGGTTTTCAAGAAAGACTGTGAAGGGCATATCTTTTAAATTTTTATCTAATTCAGTTGTTAGCTGTGACAGATTTCAATTCATGCTTATCGGTGTTTAGGTCTACAGCTCTAGCATCCATGTAGGGATGGATGCATCTATGTATGGATGGCGGCGGCATAGAACCCAACAAGACATTTGACTTTTGTTTTTCAGCATTACATGTATCATGTTCTCAATCATTATCTCTTATGAAAACTGCCTCCATGAATCCGACTATGAGTATACCTTATGAATTCTCAGGAAGATTCAAATCAAACTGTCTCCATCATGAGAAATGTTCTGTTTACCTTGACAAGTGCTATCTCCTAAGGGGGAAAAATTCTTTCTCTACTCAACCCTTCCAACACCAAATATGAAGAGGTTTTTTGTTTTGTTTTGTTTTGTTTTGTGTGTTTGTTTTTGTTAATACTAACTTTACAATTCTTTGACATAGCAGAATACCAATGGTTGAGACTCACAAGGGGCCTCTGTAATACTTTTTTCAAAAGATTAGTTCTATTTATAAACTTTGCTTTTGTGCCCTTTTTAGCATAATGGTAGGTTTGAGAGAAATATTTTATAAAAGCACACAGCTCTTTTATTCTCACACTACAGGATATTATACATGAACTTTAAACAAACTATTTCTTCCATTGGTGATGAAGTATACATTGTGTAACGGTATTGTATGAAACTTTCACATGTGTGTTTACACATTTCAATAGTGTGCTTTCATAGAATTAAATTTATGAATCACGTGATATTTTCAAGTTCAAAACTTTTGACCTCTTCCTATTTTCTTCAGATTAACTTAATTTCTAGCTCATTTAAAATTCATTAACATACAGCAGTACTTTTAACATATCATAAATAAAGCTATTAGAATATGTTGATTCTATCTCATTGTTCATTTTTGTTATTACGTCTCATATTTCTCCCTATATAATAATGTTCAAAAAGCTGCTAATATTAGCCTAGTAATTGATCGATTGAATTCATTCATATACTTGCATTACCTACTTTTACTCTTCCTCTTCCCCCCTTGTTTCTCTTGAGAACATGTCTTTTGAAATATGAGTGGGTGGGGAAACTAGAGAGATGATGTTGACTGTACTAGTGGCTGATCTTTCCAAGAACCTGGGTTCACTTCTTAATACCAACATGGCACTATGCACCTTTGTGTAATTACATTTCACAATCAATTCCAAAGGATCTGACACCCTCTTCTGCCCTCACTTGGTGCCAGGCATTTGTGTAGTGTACAGAAATAGATCACTTAAACATTAATTTAAAGAGTGGGGCAGGGGGAATTCTTACTGTTTCAACAATTTTATTTTGTTACACAAGTGCCTTAATTTCATTAGTTATGAAATAGTGATACATGTACATGTGGTAGAAGTTAAGGACTTTAGTAACGTTTGCATGAAAATGAAACCTCATATATGCCTTATAAGTCGATTGGTTGCCTTCTTAAAAGTTAACTACTGCTATTCTTGTGAATGTTAAAATTACCATGTGTCCATAGGACACTGGGATATCAGTTGTCCCTCCATCTACATGTTTAACTGTCAGCAACCCTGTATCTGCGTATAAATAGTAGAATGATACAGGCATTGTTTTTAGTCAATAAAAACAAATCAACTGTCTGGTGATGTACTTTAGTAACAGTAGTCCATGATCCATTAAACTACTTGATGCCTTTCAGTACAGGGTTATGTTTGGGGTTGTTAATGATATGATTGGGTTTATTTACTATGCATGGTCTTATGAGGTTTATATCTCTGTTCCATTTCATGATAGGTAGAAAAGAAAAGCTCTCAATCTTCAATCATATTTACAAGTAAGTTTAGTTTATGAATAGGACTTCCAGTAGATAAGAAATGATAACAGAGGCTCTAGGCGATGTGAGGATCACTTGTTCCTGGGGGTTACAGAAGAATGAAGAAGTTTTGACTAGTGGGCCACTGGTGCCTATAATGGAATTTCCCAGAAGCATTAATAAGGGTGGAGTTCTAGGAATCATGTTTGCTTGAAAAAACCCCATGCTGTCACTGCTTCCGCAAAGCTTAAGTAAAATTTCCTCAACCAATATTCTGTCAATGGTTCTATGCTCTTAAATAAATTTTAAAGATATTAAGTGGTTGAGTATTTTAAAAACATGTTTCCTACATATTATATTATATTTGCATATTTCAATGGAAACTAAATCTGTATAGTTCCTGATGATACAATTGTCCCTAAAGTGAGAATACCTTCATTAAAAATTAAACATGTTGCCATTTAAGAAAATTCCAGCTTTCTTTCTTGGTTTGCCTAGGTTCTGACCAGGCATGGGTAGATACAAAGTGTCATGAATTCATGAAGTTAGTAAACTGCTACTGTGATCCACAGGGAAAATGATAGTGAATTAAGTTAGCATACAGCACAATAAGTAAATGCTACATTTAGAATAGAAATAGTACAATTTGAGTTTTGTTTTTTTTTGTTTTTTGGGGGACAGAGTGTTTAGGTGTTTTGTTTTGTTTTGGTTTTTTGTTTATTTGTTTGTTTTTTCAAGGTATGGTTTCTCTGTGTATCCCTGGCTGTCCTGGACTCACTCTGTAGACCAGGCTGGCCTTGAGCTCACAGAGATCCACCTGCTTCTGCCTCCTGAGTTCTGGGATTGAAGGTGTACACCACCACCGCCTGGCCAGAATTGGGGTTTTTGAAGTTTTTTTTTTTTTCTAGAAATGTATTTCCTTTCATTCTATTTATGTGAGTGTTTTGCCTGAGTGTATGTTTGTCAGGTCCTGTGTATCTGCTGTCTGCAGAGCCCAGGAGGCTGTGTCAGATACCCAGGAACTAGAGAATTACATGGCTGTGAGCCACCATACGGCTTCTGTGGACTAAGTGAACTAAAGGACCTCTGCCACAGTAGCAAACACTCTTAAATGCTAAGCCATATCTCACACCCTTGTAGTTTTTTTAAACTATATATAGTTTTGATGAAATAATCAACCAGATATGTTCTTAAATGACCATATGATAATCATTTTCATGTTGTGAACATTAAGTTTTAGAGAAGAGGTAAAGTGTAAAGCTGTGTTATAAGAGTATCTCCTTTCTGTTTCAGACTGACCCCCAAACTCAATTGGTTTTGATGGTTTCTGTGGTAAATGCAGTTGGCATATTAATTTGACATAAATCATCTTGAAAGGTTTTAAGTTCTCTTGTCACAAACTCAAGTGTTAAAATAATAATAAAGAAACTAGTTATCATCTATCAATAATAAGTATTCCTGCCAAATAAAATTTAAGGAGAGCAAATAAAAGTTTGCCCTATCAAGATTCTATGAAAAGCAATTCATCAAATTCTACAGAACACCAGCTATCCACATATAATAAATGTTTTAAAAATTAAAATAAAACATGGAAAAGAAATAATTTATATGCCTGACTTTTTATGCAGTCAGTGAATGTAGACAAAAATCATTATTCCTTCTTGCAGATTTAGTATTCAGTAATTCTATTTGGAAAGAATGAAAACAAAGAACGTAATCAAAATCAAAGGATCCAATCAACATGAACTGAAGGTGAAGCCCAGTTTGCCTGTTTATGATAGGAAGTGAAAAAGTGTGCATATTTCTGTATTATAATTAAGGATAAGAAGAAATTCTGGTCCTAAATTCTACCTTTCTTTGATCATATCTACCATAACTTGCAATTAAAAAGATCACACAATAAAAGAGTTGATATTTCTATTGACTTGCTAATCAATTGTTTATTTTCCTTTGACATACCTTCCTTTTCCAAAAGACTGTCCTAATTTTCATTGTCTTGATTAAATTGAAACCCAAATTAAAAGTTTTTTTTTCTTCTTTAGTCCTCTACATTGCCCTGGTTTAGAGGTGAACAAAACATACAGAAAACCAAATCCATCTTTGAGTGATATTTCCTTGCCAAGTTTAAGTATTTGTGAAGAACCAAATCTGCTTAACATGTGTCAAACTTGTCCATTATTCTTACTGTAAAATGTGGAAATAAAGAAAGCTCATTGCACACAGGCAAAATTATCAAACCTAACATTTACTCATCTGATTCATTTCTTCCATGGTTGATTTGAGTCATTTTCTACAGTAAACAAAATAAATAGGCCAATAGTGCAGATGGTTTGGGATGAGAGCATTGCACTGTCTAAACTAGACTAATAGATTAGCTTCATTTTTTTTCACTCCGTTCACGTGCTTTGTGTACCTTTCCTGTGCACTCCAGCCCTGTGGAGTCACTGGTATTGTTATCTGTGCTCCACAGGCTGGGTGAGGAATTGGCAGAGAGGGTTTACAAAAGTTGCCTCAAGTCATGCAGCTTTTACAAAGGTGAATAAAACGCTAGTTCCTGCCATTTGACTTTAGCTCCAGTGTGCAGAAGCAGCCCCGGATTCTTTGCTCCTGAATGTTTAAAAAATGGTTTTGTTGTTTTTGGAGTTCATTATTGGAGAACTAAAGAGATACATTTGCTCTCTAAAATAGGTGATGTATGTGTATTGTCAGCATTCTAAAAATATTATAGTTTACCTTGCTCATTTTTAAGGGCTTATTGAGATCAATTTGATGATGGGATTCGGGAAAAAAGAACCAGGCAAATTGGAAATCCAATTTATATTTTCAAATGGTTCTATACATTGAACTCATAAAATGATTAGAAGCTAATCTATTAGTCTAGTTTAGACAGTGCAATGCTCTCATCCCAAACCATCTGCACTATTGGCCTATTTATTTTGTTTACTGTAGAAAATGACTCAAATCAACCATGGAAGAAATGAATCAGTTCTATCAAGACATGGAATCTATTCCACAGCCTCCAAAACTGACCCTTGCCTGTAAAGAATTTAGAAAGTTCAAAGTGGTAGTAAAGAAAACGAATTTGGATTTCCAATAAAATGTCTGTCTCTGTAGGTGTCTGTATAAGTTATTGCTTTGGGAGCTGTGTCTCTCCATCCCTTTCATGTAGATATTCAAAGCTGTTGCATAAACTGTGAATTCCTTCGTATCACATAAAAATGCTTGTTTGATCAATCACAAACTTTTATCTTCACAAAAACTGATCTAGGAACAGTATTGTCAATCATCTGTATTTGCATCTGGATGAGACAGTGTGCAGGACTAATGCTGAGAAGTAGGAATTTCTTTATTATTGTCTCTTTTGAATTCTTAAGCTTGTGTAGTTTAGGGCCCTCATTCAGTTTGCACCTCATACAACAGATCAATTTTAGTCATAAAAGTCAGTAAAATGGAGTTACCTGATGTCACCATTTTCCTTCAAAAATATTTTTTCTATTCAAACTTAGAGGCAATTAATGTTGCTATGTTAGTACCGTTTTAGAGAAATTATCACATCATTATAGTTCATGCAATGAAATAGTATAGGGTATGAATCATCATTCTATAAGCAGGCAATATAGACCAAATACTAATTTAAATTTTTTAATATAGCAGCTTTAACTCTCACTACAAACCTGAAAACCTGAGGTAGGTGAGCTGTCAATTATATTCCGAATAAATAAATTGGCGTGAGTGGTGCAGTACTTCTTACCCACTGTCACTTGGCTGCTGAAGTAATATTGGAAAATTTCAGGGTTCACTTTCTAAACAAGGCATGCTTCCATTGCTCCAAAATCCTAATCCTCAAAATGATTCTGATGGCAGGTTTGGCTGATTCCATGCCCTCTGAGACAATGGATTTGAAGAGCAATACAAGTGTCTCTGGCTACTGTTAACATGTTTGTGGAAATTATTCCTGCTAAGTCCAGCTGGCTAGATTGAAGCCTGTCTCTTCCCATTTCAAACTAAACAATAGAATATTATTTTCTCTGAACTGAATCTACCTCTACCTAGAATGAAAACAGATAGTATTCATAGTTAAGGATTTAGTTCCTTCCATAGTCAAATTATTAGCATGTACCATTTCAAAGCAATCCTGTAAAACACTTATATTCAACAAAACCAGGTTTTGGTAAATAGGAAAAGTGCTTGAAAAGAAGTCTACATGTGATCTCAAACACAAATATTAACACAGTCAAAAATCAGAAATCGCATTTAGAGAGATGGCCCAGTTTGCAATTCACTTGCTGTACTAGCACCAGATATTGAGTTTGACCCCCCTCCCCTCTGCACACACATGAAAGCTGGAAATGGAGACTCTTCTGTAATCCATGTACTAAGGGACACAGTCAGGGGGGTGTCATATGTAAGTCAGTCACAACTACTTACAGAGAAGGAACTACCAATTGTCCTCTGGGATATAGGAATGACTACTGTCCCCTGGGATACAGGAAATCAGAACCTCATAGGACATGGTTTGTAGAAGTGGCATTAAACTAGGGCAGTTGAGAATATTTACAGACCTCTGAAAATTAAAAATAATGCAGCACAAAGGATAATACTATGTATCATTGCTGAATAATAAAAACTACTGAATATCAGATGACAAAGGAATAATGCTTAAAAACTCTACACTATGAAAAAGCAGAAGTCAAAAGTCAAAGCAAGAAAAGCTTCAATAGCATTACTAAAAATACCACCAACAGACATTCTGTAAAACATTAGGGAATAGGGATTAGAAAGATATATTTAAATATTCAAAAGATCAAAAACATACAGGATAAAATAAGTAACAGACAAAGAAAGCACTAATCTCTCTCTCTCTCTCTCTATATATATATATATATAATATATATAGACATAGAAATAACATATATATATATATATGTTCCATGATCATCAGGAAAAATATCTCAATAAAAAAATATTTCAGGAAATGAAAATTAGAGTCTTGCAGCCAGTCATCATTACTTAGTGAAAATATTAAGATTATTGACAATTCTATCTACATTTTTGGGAAACAAACACATAGAACAAACATGCAACATCTTCAGGAGAGATGAGACTAATGACAGAAACCAAATATATTTTTACTAGATTGATTTTTGTTCACTATTTCCTAACAAAATTTTCAACACCACTGTATGATAATTATCTAAAAGATTGTTGTTCCATTCATTATAGTTTCTTGGATCTCAGAAATATTTAATGATGACATGGCACCCAAATGTGCATGAAATAATAAGGAAGGAAATAATATTCCGTGGACCATAGGTTTATGAAATAATACTGAAGCAATATAAATTTACTTGCAAAACAAAGTTAGAATCCTCAATAATAATACACACAAAATATTTCCCAGGTGCCTAAAGTGTGAAGAATCAAGATATCAAATCTCATGTTCAGGAAGTTGTTCATAAGAGCAAACCGGCTTAAGCTGACAAACTTGGTGAAAATGAGTATGCTATCTGCAATGTAATGACTTCATGAAAATAAGTAAATAAATAAAGATAGCATTAAATATATAGATTTAGATGAAAAACATATTTCCTTCTAGGAAACAGAAAACTGATAACATGGTTCAGTGAATGAAGTGCTTGTTCTGCAAACATGAGTAGCTGAGTGTGATTACTAGAGTCTATGTAAAAAGATGGATATGGTCACTAAAAGGTAAATCACAAGGCTGGGGAAGAAGACGCACACAGATGCCTAGAATCAGTAGACACACAGTTCACCCTCACAGGCAAGTATCAAGTACTAGTGAGACTCTGTCTTTCACTAGTAGGGGGAAAAAAGGAAAAAGGGGAAAAGAAAAGAAAGGAAAGAAAAAGAAAGGGAAGGAAAGGAAAGAAAAAGAAAGGGAAGGAAAGGAAAGGAAATGAAAGGAAAGGGAAAAATAATCTATTCTTGGTTGAGTGACATCTGCGCTGTTAGCTGGAGGCGTCAAAGACACCACAGGAAGACCTACAGAGCCAACTAACCTGAGCCCATGGGAGCTCCCAGAGACTGAACGACCAACAAAAGAGCATGCATAGACTGGATCTAGGCCCTCTACCCATATGAAGCTGATGGGTTGCTTGTTCTTCATGGAGTTTCCTAAAAATTGGAGCAGGGATTGTCTCTGACTTGGACTCTGTTGCCTGCCTTTTCATCCCTTTCCTGTAGCACAGCTGCCTTGTCTGGGCTCAGTGGAAGAGGAGGTGCTTAGTCCTGATGCTACTTGACTTGACAAGGTAGGTTGGAATGTGTGTAAGGGGACATACGATGGCTCCCATTTTCTGAGGAAAAGGAGAGGGGGTGAAGATGGAAGTGGGTAGGAGGACAGGAAGGAGTAGGACTGTGATTGGTATATAAATGAACAAATAAATACATTCATGAAAAAAGAATAAACAATTTGATTAATATATCAAATGACGCTTGAATATCAGGACTTGCAAATCAAATGAAAAAAAATTTGCTTACTACATTTTCAAAAGTAACCATGGTTGACAGTACTAATTTTAGTTAAATTATCAGAAAGACATAGTATCCATTACAAGTAAAAATGTGCAAAAAAAGTTTAGTTACAGTCAATTTGACTGTAACTACAAAAATGACAATTTATCTATCTATTCACCCACCTAAAATTATATTACTATACATTTAGACACACACAACATTACATATATGCATGAAAGCTCATGCATTTGAAATTATAATATAGCAACATTTTAATAGTCAAACTGAATATCATCTATATTCCCTCCAAACGAAAATATTTAAATATGCACTGAGAGCATAGTATGGCTTATATAATAGCAAACTAAAATAAGGAAAAATTACATGAACACATAGGAGAGATCATTTATAAGTGATAAAACAATGTTGACAAACAGGATATTTACCATCATTTCAGTTTAATAAACATAAAGTTAAAGCACATGATTATAGTCCTATGTGCATATTCAATACTGTGTCTGTAAATAAGCAGAAATTTTTATAAATACAGAGAAAGCTACCCATAATGATTCTCTTTAACAGGCATTTCCAAATGGGTAAGGGTAGTTCAGTGGTATGTATTTTACTAAATATACTTTCATATTGTTTGGATGTTTACTATGAGAATGCACAAATATTCTTTAATTAAGTAAAAGTATTTATTATTTACTAGATCAAATGGTTCAGCATCACCTGGAGACCCTCTACTATTCCTTGTAGGCACTTATATAATTTTTAATACTTTAAATTGCATGAACAAATCTCTGTTTAATATCTGTAGTCCCCTTGGCCCCTCTCTTGTGACAGCTTTAAAAGCTTCAGGCTTTCTATCTATGTTCAAGGGGAGAAGAAACTAAAAAGAGATGGTCCCTTGTATCTGTCCCTTGCTTCTGTACCTTGTATCATGGAAACAAAAATTCCCCAAATCCAAGAGAAATCCCTTCTTGCAACATATTGTGTATAACTTTGAAACATGAACAACCCCATCAGAAAGGAGGCCGGGAACATGAATGCTTTCTTCACTACACTATTTTCTGTCTATCAGACAACAATGAAGTTTGCAAAAGGCTTTCAGATTTTATCATTTACATGCTATTTTAAATGACATGTAAATTCTATTTAGTGCATTTAACTGGCAACATAGCATATCTGTACTCCAGAAGCATAAGAAATTAAACTTTCTAAGTTATGAACTACAGTAATCTATAATCTACACAAAGTTCAGACTATGAGAACCACACCTAATGAAGCATTTGTGGAAACTGTAGCCTGCCCATTACAAATCCAAGTTGTGTTTTGTATATAAACCACCCAACTGTGTACCAAGCACCACCTGACTTCCTTTTCTTTGCTATAAAGTATCTTTAAATTGCTTTTAACAAATTGGTCTTGGCAGTGATACCATCATTCATTCATGAAGACTATTCTAAGAAACCACCCTGTGAAACTAATTATAACGTTTTCGTACAAATTATATATCTGCATTGCTGCAGAACATACAACTCCGTCAATTTAACAATTACTGTGTTTTGAAGTCTTTTCTTTTTTCAATTTAAGGATAAGCTTTACTTTCACTGTGGAATTATACCACCATCTACCACATGATTTTAGTTGTTTTTTTTAATTTTTATTTTGGTATGCTATGATTATTACCCCTTCCAGATATTTGCTTTTATAGACATAGTTTCCACAAACACCTTTATTATGAAATCCTCCAGATCTTCCAGGAGTATTCCTAGAAATAGATCAATGAATAAGGCTGGATTGGAATTGTTTAATTTGTAAAAAAGTGGTAGTTTAAGCAAAGTGAATGATATGAACTGCTGAAATGGTGTCTAGGGAATATTTTATTTGAAAGAATTACAGTAATCAAACAATCAACAGTAATCTTAATGTGTGATTTAGCACAGCAAGTGTATTGATTTGATGTGAATCAGGGTAATGTTGAGGGCCAATGTCTGAGATGCATACATAAAGCGCAGAGAGAAGAAACAGGATGGTTTGAGGGATGCTAAACAAAATCTTCATCAGAGTTTGAATAAGCTTGGCAGGATTTGGAAATAGTTGAAGGTTTCTGTCATCAATTGAGTAGCAGGTGGAAAATAATGAAGAAATAGGCTTTGAGGAGGCTCAACCTGGGCACAACACTTGCAGGGAAATTATATAGGAAGTGATAGTTGAGTTTTACTGAAGTACTACTGAGGTAAAGGGTATGTAACTGTCATGTTTAGCATCATCTTAAATCACTTAAAGAACTACACCTTAAAAATTCTGTAAGATAGAACAGTGTAGCCGGGCGGTGGTGGCGCACGCCTTTAACCCCAGCACTTGGGAGGCAGAGGCAGGCGGATCTTTGTGAGTTCGAGGCCAGCCTGGTCTACAAAGTGAGTCCAGGACAGCCAAGGATACACAGAGAAACCCTGTCTCGAAAAACCAAAAAAAAAAAAAAAAAAAAAAAAAGATAGAACAGTGTAGAAAGTGAATGTTTACCTTGGTTTAGAGTAGTTTTCCTTCCTTAGACAACCCTTCCTCCATAACTCTTAGTATATATAATTCCATGTATGTGTACTTATCTATAAATATGAAGACACCTATCTTGTGACATGTACTCACAAACAAGCATATATACTAATGTATAACTTATATGTATTATCTATCTATCTATTTACCTAACATCTACTATCCATCCATCCATCTATCTTGTATTTAATATTGGGTTTTTTCTTCAATAATATTTCATGTATATACCATTTCAGTCTTCCAGAAGACTTTTACTAGTTTTATATATATTTATGTAATATGGAAATCAATCTCAGAATATAATTAGCATATATATTAGTGTTTACTTTATTTCAAACTGTTTCCCACTATATAGAGTGGCACCATAGATATTCTTATACTCACCTGTCTGATACCTACCTTGTGTCGCTCTCTAGACTGCCTTATATCCATTTCCTCTGTACCTTGACAATAAATCTATTCTATATTTCTTTATGTAAGTATTATTATTTTAAAATTTATTTTATTGAAAATATGTTTGTTTCATAAAACACATTATTATCATGATTATTGTTTCCCCTCTCTCAACTCTTCCTAGGTTCTACCCACTTCTTCAACCAAATCCATATGTTTTCTTTCTCTCCTTCATTAGAAAACCAAAAGGACATTAAATAAATAAATGAATGAATAAATAAATAAGATAAAATTTAAAAGCAAAACAGGACTAGAAAAACACAAACAAATACAAGAGCAAACAAAAAAGCATAAGATGTAAATAAAGATGCTGAGACAAACATTTTCACACTCAGAAAACCTATAAAAACAAAACTGGAAACCTTAAGACATAAGCAAAAGACTTGTATGTTTAAGGCCCAGACACAGCATTTTGAGGAAAAAAAAAAAAAACTTCAAAATATTATTGAATCCATTTTGTGTTGGCCATCTACTGGTGTGCATAGGATCTGCCTATAAGTAATGTTTGTATACATTTTAAGACTTCATGAGAGAAAACTAAGTTCTCCGTTGTTAATGGTTATCCACTGGAGATAGCTTCTGGGTTAGGGATGGGTGCTTTAGTCCACTTCCCCTCTCAGTGCTATGACCCCATCTGCTCTAAACCTGTACAGGCCCTGTGCATGTTGCCACAGTTTCTGGGACTTTCCATGCACATCCGTCCTGTTTTGTCTAGAAGTCCTTGCTTCCTTGGTTTCTTCCATTTCCATTGACTCTTACAATCTTTCTGCTTCGTTTTCATCAGAGTTCCCTGAGCCGTGAGAGGAGGGATTTGATTGAGATATTCCAAATAGGACTGAGTGTTCCCAGGTCTCTCACTCTCTGCATATTGTCCACTTGTAGGTCTTTGCCTTTGTTCTTATCTACTGAAATAGGAAGCTTCTGTGATGATGGCTGAGGAAGCCATGAATCTATGAGTATAGCAGAATGTTGATACATGTCATTATATTGCAATGTTCCTTTTGGAGAATGGTAATAGTTGGTTTTCCCCTAGATCCCTATCCTATCTAGTCTCAACTTCTTAACTTCCTGGGCAGTGTCAGGCATAGATTTTATCTCATAGAGTGGGCCTTAATTCCAATCAGTAGTGGTTGGTTACTCCCACAAAATTTGTGTCACTTTTGCACTACTGTATCTTGTGGGAAGTTCACAATTGTATATCAAAAAGTTTGTAGCTGGATAGACTAATGTGAACCTGGAGATAGAGACAAGAAGACAATTTAATTTTGTGATGTTTTGCAGCTTATATGCCTGTTCACAGTGTAGTAGTGTCAGAAAACAGCTGTGTAGATACCACTTAGTGATAAAGAAGAAGCTATGCTTCCCACAAGGCTGGAGGTAGTTCAGGACCACATGTCTCCATCCATTCTTTCCAGGTATTCTTGATTTTCTTTGTCTTTTTAAATTTCCTTTAATTTCATGGCCCCAAAATTTTAATCTCTAAGATGCTAGAAGGGGAACTTTGTCTCCATCCCCATTTCACATAGAAAGTAAGCCAAGGAGATATAAAAGGTGTTTAATTTTACAACAATATTTTCATGCATATGTGTGTAAATTCATGTTTCCAGTCTCCTTCCCCAAAAGATGTTACATGTTGTCTCATGTAGGTTTGTACACTTCCTTTCCCACATTCCTACCTTGACTTAGTAACAGTTTATTTAAATTTTCTGCTATGAATTTGAGAAAATATTTGACAGTTATGAGCCCTTGCTGCTCTTGCAGAGAATCCAGGTTTGGTACCAAGCACCCACATCGTGGTTCATAACTCCGTTTAGGGTCTTTAATGACTTCTTCTGGCCTCCAAGGGCACCAGAAAGACAAACACTCTCTCACACACACATTCCTCTCTTTTCCTTTTGTGTGACTGGCTGTAGAGTCTGTTAATAAGTTAATTACGTATATGTGTTTCTCCTTTTTCCAAATGTTTGATCTTATTGTTCATACTTAAGTAAGTTCTGTGTTCTTGTTAGTTTATCAAGTGCAAATGAAAATGCAGATAGCCTTTAGTATTCTGATATAATTTTCTCTATTTTCCCCAATAAGAAAATTTTAACAACACATTTTCTAAATAGTAATTGTATAATATTTAGTTTTACAAATTTTATTCTATTATTTTCACTTTCTAGAATTTCAGTTTCACAAAATTTATTTCATCCCATGTATTGCTTTTTAGCTCTTTATTATAACGACTTTTCTATGAAGTTTAATACTTTCTGTTGCTTAAATTTGATGTTAATCTAGGTATATTAATTTTCTAAATGTAAATAAAAATATGGCATTTTTCTTTTTAATTTACTCCTATAGGTACATCAGGATTGCATATACTGCATATGCCGTGTGTGTGTGTGTGTGTGTGTGTGTGTGTGTGTGTGTGTGTGTGTGTGT